>CM050176.1:35123368-35200868 GCA_027410445.1 Discoglossus pictus | reverse complement strand
GTTTTTAGTTAGTAAACATCTATCCAAAAGCAAGGTTTTCACTAACTAAACACTTCTTAAAAAAAATATGCTATGTGCTTATTTAGAGCCCTATTCAATTGGCCAAATCACAATTGAATGAGGCCCTTATTAGGCTGCAGTCTAATTTTTTTTTTAACATGTGCAGAGGAGAAACTACCCGATGCATATCAGATAGGCAGGCCAGATACAAAATACCAGGGGCCTCATTCAATTGCAATTTGGCCAATTGAATAGGGGTCTAAATAAGCACATAGCATATTTTTTTAAAGAAGTTTTTACTTAGTGAACATCAATCCAAAAGCAAGGTTTTCACTAACTAAAAACGTATTTAAAAAAAATATGTTATGTGCTTATATAGAGCACTATTCAATTGGCCAAATCGCAATTGAATGAGGGCCCAAGGAAGTCGGCTTTGCATGGAATAAACAGTATGGCCCTCATTCAATTGCGATTCGGCCAATCGAATAGGGCTCTAAATAAGCACATAGAATATATTTTTAAAGAAGTTTTTAGTTAGTGAAAATCTATCCAAAAGCGAGGTTTTCCCTAACTAAAAACTTCTTTAAAAAAAATATTCTATGTGCTTATTTAGAGACCTATTCGATTGGCCAAATCGCAATTGAATGAGGCCCTATATGTACTATTCATCCATAATTGCTCTGTTTCATACAGATCTAAATCTCATTCTTAGCTCACTAAGGGCCTCATTCAATTGCGATTTGGCAAATTGCACAGGGCTCTATATAAGTACAGAGTATATTTTTTTTACAGAGGTTTTTAGTTAGTGAAGACCTTGCTTTTGGATAGAAGTTCACTAACTAAAAACTTCTGTAAAAAAATATGCTCTGTGCTTATATAGAGCCATATTCAATTGGCCAAATCTCAATTGAATGAGGCCCTAATAGCCCAAAAACTCTGGAACACCCATATGCACAATATCAGAGAATTCCCTCATATAATCACTTTCAAGGGTCAGCTTAAATTTAAATACCACGGGCCTCATTCTATTAACAGTCGTAAAACGGCCGCAAAGCTGCGATTCCTTGTGGGGGTCCCGTTACCTTGCAATTCTATTATACGGCCCCGCAAGGATATCCCCTTACGGCCGGCCGTATATCTTGCAATCGGCCGTAAGCTCAGAAATCTTTAAACGCAAAAATAAATTCAAGACGGCACTGTAAAGCTCTGTAAATGCTAGGGATCATAATGGGGGACATGAGGATTAATAGTAACCCCCTCTCAAGCTTGCACATCAGCCCAAATCCGAGATTACATTAACTGTTTATTTTCCGGCCGCAGCGTGGGCGGGTCTGAGGTGCTCCAAGCCCTCTGGACTTTTTACATGGATATGTGACATAAATTAAAAAAACTATTATTTTACGGATTTGAGTGTAGGGGAATGTTGTGCTATTAATGCTAACACCTAAAATCACTTTATAGTCTCCTCAGAGTGCATGATGGCTTTATTATGGCTTTGTTATGTGCTTAATTGTGTGCCTGCGGGACCTTTTTGCTGCAAGTAAGCTGCGGCTCGCTTTTAGCCTTGCAGAGAGGGTTCCCGGAGCAATTGAATAGCAACCAGGATTTTCTTGCGGCCGAAACTCTTGCGGCCGTTTTAGATCAAAGGCTTTCCTCAGGCGCGAGCGGCCGCAAGGGATAGCAAGGCGCCGGCCGCAAGCCTGCCGGAATCCCCGGCCGGAGGGGAATAGAATAGGCAAATAGCCTGCGGCCGGTCCTTGGGGCCCCGCATCTCCTACGGCCGATAATAGAATGAGGCCCCACCTCTTTAAATATGTTTTCATACAGCACCCTTAGCGAATGTACCCTTAGCAATATTCTTACCATTTTTTGCTATAATTAGTATGTGAGTCTTTTTTCATTGTATATTCTTTGGGACAAATATAGATAGAGAAATAGATACTGTATATAGTACAAAAAATTATTAGTACATTAGTGCTCCCATTTGAATGACCAAAAATAAGTTAAAAACGTATTTCTTGCTCCGGCTTCCCAGAATTGTACTGCACTCTGGGAAACTTGGCGGGGACATGCAAATGAGCCCACACATGCATGTTTACTCTTAAATCCAAAAAACACTTTACACATGGCTACTTTTAGGCATATGCGTGTTGCATTACACCGCCTTAAGCACAA
The DNA here is from genome assembly GCA_027410445.1 of Discoglossus pictus. Lineage (NCBI taxonomy): Eukaryota > Metazoa > Chordata > Amphibia > Anura > Alytidae > Discoglossus > Discoglossus pictus. The sequence goes on along the minus strand of CM050176.1, from coordinate 35,198,693 downwards.
GCAAGGAGGATGGATTATGCACAAGCAAGGAGACCTTCGCACAGATAGTTTCCCAATGTCTAAATCATTGTTTTATATATTTAGAAACATATATATATATATATATATGTGTGTCTTTTTTTTTTTTTTTACATTATTTACATCATTTAGACAAGACAAAGTAAAAAAGGCACATAGGCACACTGTAGAGTCCAGCTGTATGTATCTAATACATTCTTCTGTCCATCATCTCTGCGATATGCCTGGCTCCCAATATGACTCCACAATATATCCTTATTCTTTCCTATATAAATCTATGATACAAGTCTATTGAATAGCTCTGCCATCTATCTGTGTAATCAGTATCTCTACAAGAGTCTGTTGATTAAACTAAGGACTAATAATGACTGTATTTGTACTTTAAGCAGATACAATCACGGTGTGAACACACATTAAGCGCATTTCAAGTGATGAATGTACATGACACATTGTGTTTTGCTCTCTTGCTGCCTTTTGGCATCACCTTCTCCTGCTGATTACTCATGATGTTTTGTCCCCTGGGATCTGGGGGGTGTGGGCGTTAGAGGAAGTGTAAATTTTCTCAGGGGGCTGCTTGTGAAAATCATGGAGAAAAAAGTCTAACTGCTGTTTTGTATTCCCCTCACACTTTTGCTGTTTCTGTAGAATAATATTTTATTTAATTCTTACAATTGCATTATGCTCATCCAGGCATGCTTGAATTCCTTTACTGTGTTATGGAAATTTTATGGATATTACTAGGTATATAATATACCTGTGTATATATATATATATATATATATATATATATATATATATATATATATATATATATATATAAATATATATATATATATATATATATATATACTATTATGTCCTTTATTGTATTAAGAAGTGCTGATAAGCTCTGTTGTTACTTCATAAAATCAAACAAATAGTACTTGTGTGGGTCTGCCCACTGCAACATATGTAGACACAGACTGTGCTTGCTGTTCTGTGTTTCATACTAACCAATCAGTGACCATTTCTCAGCAACATGCTGCTGAAACGTGGTCCCTGATAGGCTGGGACACTATACTGCACATCTACAGTGTCTACATTATCTGCAGAGGGCAGACCCAAGCAGGGACTATTTGCTTGATTTTAAACAGTAAAAATAGAGCTTATAAGCACTTCTTAATAAAATAAAGCAAATAAAAATATATTGATTAATCAGTATAATCAATGTACTGTAGCATGTAAAATACAGGAACCTTTCACATCCCTTTAAATGTATACATTGGAAGGCTAGTTTAATTATCTATACCCCTCCTTAATGTATTAGTTTCAAAAACTACATCTAAATTATTCACCTTCCAAGTTCAAATCATGATCTCTTATTCTTCCATTCTTCTTAATCTGGAAGATACTTTCCTCCTGAACTTTTTTAAATCCTCTGATATATTTGTAGTTTTCTGTCATACCCCACTCCTCCCTCTCACCTCTAAGCCACATATATTCAGGTAATTAAGTCCTTCATTATAAGTTTTATTTTTCAGGCCCAACACCATGGCCCTCATTCAATTGCGATTTGGCCAATTGAATAGGGCTCTAAATAAGCACATAGCATATATTTTTTTAAGACGTTTTTAGTTAGTAAACATCTATCCAAAAGCAAAGTTTACACTAACTAAAAACTTCTTAAAAAAATATATGCTATGTGCTTATTTAGAGCCCTATTCAATTGGCCAAATCGCAATTGAATGAGGGCCCTTCTCAGTAGCCCTCCTTTGAATTATTTCTAATTTACTATTACCTTTTTGGAGATCCGGTCACCAGAACTGGACACAATGGGCCTCATTCAATTGTGATTCAGCCAATTGAATAGGGCTCTAAATAAGCACATAGCATATTTTTTCTAAAGAAGCTTTTAGTTAGTGAAAACCTTGCTTTTGGATAGATGGTTACTAACTAAAAACTTCTTTAAAAAATATATGTTATGTGCTTATTTAGAGCTTTATTCAATTGGCCAAACTGTAATTGAATGAGGCACAATATCTAGGTGATGTCTATAGAGTGTCATTAATATCTTTGTACCCTGGTGGCCCAGTGTTTAGGATGCAGGTGCTTTCACCACAGCATCCTGGGTTCAGATCCAGCCAGAAAACCAAGAGGTCACACTGGCAAGTACTTAGATGGGAGACCACCTGGGAATACCAGGAGCTGTATTCTGTGGTCCACTGGAGAAGGAACTGGCAACCCACTCCAGTATCTCTGCCATTAAAACCAAGTGGATCAGCATGGTGTGCTGTCCATGTGGTCAAGGAGAGTTGGACACAACTGAGCAACGCCATTTACATTCCTGCTGCTAATTCCTCTCCCAATATAACCAAACAGCCCACTGGCTTTTCTAAAGATTTTTTGGTCACCTACCAAATCTTCATATACTGTAATTCCAAAGTATGTTTCATCTTCTGCTGCTGTCATCAAAATACCATTAAATCTACATCATAAAATATCTTATAAAAAATATTTTGCATATTGTAAAATGCTGGACCTACTTTGCATATCAATATTAAAGATCGTCCATGAATTTTGATTCAAATCTGCTTCTGTTTCTGTGAATCTTTTGTGGACACATTTTCATGAAAAATGTATGTGAATTTATGCTAATGAATTGCAAAAATAATCTGATTTCAAACACAAATGATAAAAGACAAACTGCATTTCTTTAAAAGTATATTGCAAAGTTGTTTATCTTACTATAGATCACATCACGCTGTAAAATGCTGGGGTATTAGTGGCCCATTAATAACTCCATTTTGTATTTTGTTCTTGCTAGGTGCGTTAGGGACAGCACTATATATACTTTTGATTTTAATCTAAAAAACAGGGCCTCCATTCTTTTGCAATGTTTTTGCCTTGTACTTAATCCCTGTATAGCGCTACGGAATATGTTGGTGCTTTACAAGTAAAGGATAATAATAATTCACTATAACAGTTATAAGCTTATGAGTATCGCCTGTGTGGTACGTCCTGCGCAGGCGTTACTCACAAGCTACTACTACTAAATAGAGGCAAATCAGTTGCATCTGATTCGTGCCGACGCATATAATTTGCATCATAGGGAGGGAGAGTGAGGGAATGAGTGGGGGAGAGGGAGGAGAGAGACACAGTTGAGGGAGGCAGAGAGAGAGGTAAGGAGAGAGGGAGAGAGAAAGATATAGGGGAGAGAGAGGGCGGGAGGGAGTGAGAGAGAGAGGGAGGGAGAAAGGGAGAGAGAGGGGGGGAGAAAGAGGGAGGGAGAGTGAGGCAAAGAGGGAGGGATAAAATGAGAGAAGGGACAGAGAGAGGGAGGTAGGCAGAGACAGAGAGTGGGAAGGAGGGAGGGACGCAGAGAGAGAGGCAGAGAGAGGGATGGAGATAAAGATGGAGAGAGGGAATAAGAGAGAGGGAGGGAGAGAGGAAGGAAGAGGAAGAGAGACAGAGAGCACACAGAATGCAGAGAAGGCACAGAGAGAAACAGAGGACACAAAGAGAGAGAGGGCACAGAGAGAGACACGACAAGGAGAGAGAGAGCACACAGACAGAGATAAAATGCACAGACAGATATAGGACACGCAGAGAGAGGGATGGAGATAAGGATGGAGAGAGGGAATGACAGAGAGGGAGGGAGAGAAGAAGGTAGAGGGGGAGGGAAGGAGAGAGGAAGAGAGGCAGAGAGCACACAGAGTGCAGAGAGAGGGCACAGAGAGAGACACGACAAGGAGAGAGAGAGCACACAGACAGAGATATAGTGCACAGACAGATATAGGACACGCAGAGAGAGAGAAACAGCGCACAGAGAGAGACATCGCAGAGAGAGAGGGTGCACAGAGGAAGAGAGGGCAGGCGGAGAGAGACAGCACAGAGAGAGACAGATCAGACAATTGAACATATCATATGATACCATCATTTATAGGTAAGTTACTAGTAATAAGAAGAAGAAGAAGAGAAAGAAGAAGAAGAATTAACATATGAAACACTTCACACAAAAGTATTAACAAATCACTGATGGGACATATTTATAGTACATTCATATGAAGAACTTGACTAGATAATGCATAAATATTTAACTATTGTCTTTAATATTGCTTTGATGGCAGCTGCATTAGACACCTGGGAAGAAAGGGAAGAACCTTGGATTTAGATAACATCTTTATTCAATTCTGTTGCATATAAATAAATAACAGAGAGACCCCCCCCCCCCCCCTTAGGCTACAGGCCTAAAATGAAAGAATCCATGGCACCAGTAGAGTGTCCTGAATAGTAGATTTTCTTTAGAAATGCTTTTATGTTCATAACTTACAAAGCTGATCATCTTTTTTTCTTTGATATATACTTTACAACTGTGCTCATGTATTTTTTCTTTTTGTAATATAATAATATACAAAACAGCGTTACAGACCTCCTTTTTTTACTTTTGAGCTCTCTTTCATTCAACAAAATAAATCTTATAACTTTTAAAACTATAATGTCTATCTAATTTGGCATATTTTATGAGGAAAGGATTAGGCCCGAAACCACAGCTAAAGTTGTTGGCAAATGTTTACATATTTTATTGTGGGAAAGAGAGATGGCCTGTGCGTGTCTTAGATCGTGCTGATCCTGCTGATCCACAGGTTCTTTATATGTCTGGTAATCGTTTTACCGTCCATTTTGGGGCCTACCTCATGGTAACAATCAATGTCTTGTTACTGATTGCATCGCAAGGACAGCAAAGGAAATGGGAACCTGGCTAATCAGGTCAGAAATATTGAGAGTAATCTAAAGGCACGATAACAAACATCTGTTTTATACAATGGCCGTAATATTGGTAATTACACGTGAAATAAGCAAACACTTTTTAGCAAGCCGGCTGATGGGAGAGATCCATCATTGTGACAGGACAGTGTGCCAGATTTGAATGGTGTCCAACAATTAAGCAGCCAGCTGCGAGCGATTGTCTGTAACAATTAAATGAGCCCCCCGGGAGCAGCGATAAAATGAGCCGGTGTGTTTAATGCGCTTAGCGTGATTTCCAAATGCTAGAGTACTAGAGACACAAGGTGTCATTTATTCATGATTAAATAGAGCAAAGAAATCTCAGAGTCCTGGGTGGCGAGAGAGTTTTTTTCTTCCTTTGCTACAGCTGATTTAGAACAGCAATAAAAGCTATTTATCTATTATCTATCTATCTATCTATCTATCTATCTATCTATCTATCTATCTATCTATCTATCTATGTCTATCTATCTATCTATCTATGTCTACCTGTCCATCTATCTATCTATCTATCTATCTATCTATCTATCTATCTATCTATTTATCTATCTATCTATTTATCTGTCTATCTATCTATCTATCTATCTATCTATCTATCTATCTATCTATTTATCTATCTATCTATTTATCTGTCTATCTATCTATCTATCTATCTATCTATCTATCTATCTATCTATCTATCTATCTATCTATCTATCTATCTATCTATCTATCTGTCTATCTGTCTATCTGTCTATCTGTCTGTCTATCTATTCTATCTATCTATCTATCTATCTATCTATCTATCTATCTATCTATCTATCTATCTATCTATCTATCTATCTGTCTATCTGTCTATCTGTCTGTCTGTCTGTCTATCTATTCTATCTATCTATCTATCTATCTATCTATCTATCTATCTATCTATATATCTATCTATCTGTCTGTCTATCTTTCTATCTTTCTATCCATCTATCTGTCTATCTATCTATCCATATACATATATATATATATATATATATATATATATATATATATATATGTATATATATATATATATATGTATATATATATATATATATATATATATATATATATATATATAAAATAAATAGTATAGTTGTGTTCACATTTGAACGTCAAAAATAAGTATAAATACACAGCTTTAAGCAAAGCTCACAATGGATTATGCACAAGCCAGGAAACCTACCCACAGACAGCTGTTTCAAGGTTACTGCCTTTCATCGCTATGGGGCTGATGTATTTATATATGTGTTAGCTAGATAGATTGATAGATAGTAAACTGTTCTTATTACTAGCGACTTGCCCGTCAAAAAATGAGGGAGGCAGGTAATGCTGTTTGCTAAACAACGTAAGTATTTTAGTTTTGTGAGTACCTTCGCGCTCATTGCGAGCCTCTTGGTTAGTGTATTTTTGGTTATCAGAGCTCCTTTGGCGCTCATCGCAAGGTTTGCGCTGATCGCCATTTGGCACGCATTGCGAGCCTCTCCCCTCTAAACACCATTGGCACTCATTGTGAGGCGCGCGCACCCTTTCTGTCTATGTATTTTGTAATGATAATTAATTAATTCATAAAATTATAATATAATATACTTTACCTATTTGTAATTAATATATGCAGGAAGCATTGTGCTGCAGAGCTGACAATCTGTTTTGATGTTCCTGCAGCATACAATGTAGGTTTGCAATGTTGTGTAGCTGAGGTGTAAGTGTCAGCAATGTGTGCAGTGTGTAGTGTAAATAGGCTGCGTGCGCGAGGGGAAGCCGTTTGTTTAGCTGTGTAATTCAGCATTTTGTAATGGTAATTTTATTAGTTTGCCGTTAGTGTTGTAAAATGGCTGCAAATCTGTATGTGTTAGGCGGGTGTGGAGCATTTTGCGTCCTTCCTAATAGTGTATTTTGTAGCTCGTACGGTTCTGTGTAAAAGTCGTATGTGCCTGGCTGTGTTTTACGTGCTTAGGGGTCGTGTAGCCTTGTTTTTATTTTTTCAGCGGGATTTCGAGTGAAAGTTTTTAAATTGGAGTTAAATTCACTTGTAACCTCAGTCACAGACGTCCTGGCTGTCCCCCCTTGCTGTTTGTGTGTGTTTTTTATTTTATTTTAGTTTGTATTTTGTGTGTTTTTCGTGTTTTTCACTGTGCAGGGTTCGGCCATTAAGTTCATATTTTTTGCGGCTCGTATTTCTTTTTTCTAAGTGGCGGAATTTTTTAGAGGCGATTTTTTCAAAGTGCTACGGGTCTCGCACTGTGAATTGTGTATTTGAGTTTTTTGTTGATGTGTTGTCCCACGGGTTGTAGGTATGATATGCAAGTTGTGCGGGGTCGTAGGGGGCCCGCAGTTTTAACGTTGCGTTACCAACGGATTTTGGCAAGGTCATGCTGCTGAGAACTATATATATATATATATATATATATATATATATATATATATATATATATACATATATATATATATATATATATATATATATATATATATATATATATATATATATATATCGCTATAAAATATAAAATATATCACATATATAGTTGTGAGCATGCGGGCCGTTGCTCATGCTTGCAGGGCAGCGGGAGAGGGGCAGCGGGAGAGGGGCGACCCTCGCAAACTTTACGTTGCAACGCAAACAACACGACACACCAATTACGACCCTCGCAAACTTTACCTCGCAGCGCAAACAACATACGACACACGTTAACACACATTACGACCTCGCAACACTCGGACGCTACTCGCGAACATTAAAAAATTCAAAACACAATACATACACACAGCACATACATAAAAAGCTTACCTACAGCAAGAGGGAGCATCCAGGACCACAAAGATAGATAGATAGATAGATAGATAGATAGATAGATAGATAGATAGATAGATAGATAGATAGATAGATAGATAGATGGATGGATAGACGGATAGATAGATAGATAGATAGATAGATAGATAGATAGATGCAAAGATAGATGGATAGACGGATAGATAGATAGATGGATAGACGGATAGATAGATAGATAGATAGATAGATAGATAGATAGATAGATAGATGGAAGGGTAGTGAAAAAGTTATAACAGTTTTTAATTGGAAAATAATAAAAGTACATTGCTTCTGTTGGACCCTGAAGGCATCCATGGCACATGTGTATGTGTGTTTTAGTGTGAGAGGGGTGTTTATATTTCTGCAGAGCAGGACTTGCATTTATTGCTTGCTTCTGGGAATGTGAGGGGGAAAGGTAGGTGTCAAATTCAAATCTTCTTCACCTCTTTGCTCCTCCCCCACCTCTCCCTCCTCCAATGTTCTTCTACACATAAACTAATCCTGATATCCTGTAAAAATGGTTTGATGATCATGGCTTAAACATCAACTGATATATATATATATATAATATATATATTATACATGTTTTATTCTGCATTGTAATATACAAATATACTAGAAAGCAAATAATTAGGGTATAGGGGTCTGTCAACAAAACATACATTTTTTTTCACCTGCAGCTCCATAAATATTCTAAGGAAACAAACTTAGAATTTTAAGAATGTGGCACAAAAGGAGCAAAAAATGACGGCACTCATCAGCCACCCGTTGTGAGGATCATTTGTAGGAAATGTATTATGTACATAGTGACGGCTGATAGGTTGTGTACAACTGCCCTGCTAACGAGAGGGAAGCTGTCTCTGAGGAGTGTGTGTCTGGCACGTGATGGAGAGTGCAGAACAATAGGAGAGAGTGTCGTACAGCAGCAATGGGAACAATAGAGATCCGGAAAACAGCAGCCAATTAGAACATGTCATGGAAACAAATGGACTGTGACAGACAAAGTGATACCAGAGCTCACAATAGGACACAAGAGACCGCAGCATTCAAGAGAGAGGCACAGGAGACACATGTCATTGTTACCTGCTAATGATCGCAGGTGAATCTGTGTGTATAGAGATAATATAATGGCCAACATTCACTAAGCTTCCATAGGGCCAGACCAAAATCATGTATGCCTAAGGCGTCTTTAAAGGACAGTTTCTTTTCTATATAGTGTTTAAACTTTTAAAAAATTTTAGAAAACAAAAAATAAAACCAATCTTTCCTCTTGTAACATTTATGTGCAATTATCCTGTGTGTTATTTGATTTTCTGAGCCAGGGACAAATTTGTTTTTTTTTGCTGTTCTAGACCCGTTAAGATTTGTGCGCCTGCCAAAGACCCAGGTACTCCTCCGCTTTTACTCTTGTTATGTCCCAATCATACATTTACCACTTTATAGAAAATCACAAGTGTATATGTATCTACGTAAGTATACAGTAAATCAGACAGCTCCAGATACAATTACAGAGAGCGCAGTGGTGGAGCTAGAGAATGGAGGGCCCGGTGAAAAAAACAAAACTGTGAGGAGTGCCTCTTAGTATCCATCCCTACACAGCACCCATGCCTCTTAGTATCCATCCCTACACAGCACCCATGCCTCTTAGTATCCATCCCTACACAGCACCCATGCCTCTTACTATCCATCCCTACACAGCACCCATGCCTCTTACTATCCATCCCTACACAGCACCCAAGCCTCTTAGTATCCATCCCTACACAGCACCCATGCCTCTTACTATCCATCCCTACACAGCACCCATGCCTCTTACTATCCATCCCTACACAGCACCCATGCCTCTTACTATCCATCCCTACACAGCACCCATGCCTCTTACTATCCATCCCTACAAATCACCCATGCCTCTTAGTATCCATCCCTACACAGCACCCATGCCTCGTACTATCCATCCCTACACAGCACCCATGCCTCGTACTATCCATCCCTACACAGCACCCATGCCTCTTAGTATCCATCCCTACACAGCACCCATGCCTCTTACTATCCATCCCTACACAGCACCCATGCCTCTTAGTATCCATCCCTACACAGCACCCATGCCTCTTAGTATCCATCCCTACACAGCACCCATGCCTCTTACTATCCATCCCTACACAGCACCCATGCCTCTTACTATCCATCCCTACACAGCACCCATGCCTCTTAGTATCCATCTCTACACAGCACCCATGCCTCTTAGTATCCATCCCTACACAGCACCCATGCCTCTTAGTATCCATCTCTACACAGCACCCATGCCTCTTACTATCCATCCCTACACAGCACCCATGCCTCTTACTATCCATCCCTACACAGCACCCATGCCTCTTAGTATCCATCCCTACACAGCACCCATGCCTCATACTATCCATCCCTACACAGCACCCATGCCTCTTAGTATCCATCCCTACACAGCACCCATGCCTCTTAGTATCCATCCCTACACAGCACCTATGCCTCTTAGTATCCATCCCTACACAGCACCCATGCCTCTTAGTATCCATGCCTACACAGCACCCATGCCTCTTACTATCCATCCCTACACAGCACCCATGCCTCTTAGTATCCATCCCTACACAGCACCCATGCCTCTTACTATCCATCCCTAGACAGCACCCATGCCTCTTAGTATCCATCCCTACACAGCACCCATGCCTCTTAGTATCCATCCCTACACAGCACCCATGCCTCTTACTATCCATCCCTACACAGCACCCATGCCTCTTAGTATCCATCTCTACACAGCACCCATGCCTCTTACTATCCATCCCTACACAGCACCCATGCCTCTTAGTATCCATCCCTACACAGCACCCATGCCTCTTACTATCCATCCCTAGACAGCACCCATGCCTCTTAGTATCCATCCCTACACAGCACCCATGCCTCTTAGTATCCATCCCTACACAGCACCCATGCCTCTTACTATCCATCCCTACACAGCACCCATGCCTCTTAGTATCCATCTCTACACAGCACCCATGCCTCTTACTATGCATCTCTACACAGCACCCATGCCTCTTGGTATCCATCCCTACACAGCACCTATGCCTCTTAGTATTCATCTCTACACAGCACCCATGCCTCTTAGTATCCATCATTACACAGCACCCATCCCTCTTAGCACCCATCCATACATATAGCCCAGTCCTTGTCAGCAGCTATCCCCTCTCAGGATCCATCCCCACGCAGCACCCAACCCCTCTCAGCACCCACCTCACATAGCACCCATCCCTATCTCCTTTGCTAACCCCTCACAGAACATGCCCCCACCGTAATTTGTTGTCATCCAGCCCTGGCTCTTATTTCTTTCCTGATACACATCCCCAGCGTGTTGAATTGCTGCACACTACCTCTACTTTTTGGAACTTCTGTAAAAATGCTGCTTTTTTTTTAAACAATCACAAACCAAGTTCTGGCCCGGGGCGGAAGAGGCCAAGATGACCCAGACCCCACCCCCCAAAAAAAAAAAATAGCACAGCACTGGGCCTGATGCACTGCACCACCTGCACTGGTAGCTCTGCCCCTGAGACAGAGTGTTCTCGGCATATACATTTATTTTCATATTCCATGGCATTCGATTGGCAACTTATACAACCTGCTGCCCCTATATATGTGTGCTGGCCTAGGCCTGGGCCTTCTGGGCTTATGCTGACACACAACCAAGTTCTGATACAAATCTTTCTCCTTGTTTCTCAGGAGGGTGTGTCTTTGTGAACTAATTAGCTTATCATTAGACCTCTTAAAAGCACTGCCACTTTTAGATGCTACATTACAGTATATCCGGCTCAGTGTTGTGAACTCACGGACAAGACATGTGGACTGTACTTTCCTATGTCCTGGTGATCACTTGGCCGGATCCTGTGTCTTCTATTAACACCATATGTTACACTTTATATTTATAGCAGTGTCTGACCTTGGCATCCCCCCCTGGCATCAGCACAGCCCATGTGAGCTAAAGCGAGGAGGGCACTTGGCAGAGATCTTAATGTGCCCTTTATTCCTGGTTCATGACGCAAGGGAATGGCAGAAACAATCCCCCCCCCAAAAAAAAACTTTAAAATTGCACTTGGACAAAATTGCATTTTTTTTTTGCATCATTCAGTCGTGTCCAACTTTCCATGACTTCATGTACCGCAACACACCAGGCACATCTTTATATTCATGGTCATGCTGGAGTAGGTTGTCAGTTCCTTCTCCAGTGGGCTACAGCATACAGCTCCTGGTATTCCTAGGTGGTCTACCAACCAAGTACCGACCAGACCTCTTGGATCCCTAACTGGAATAGAACCCAGGTTGCAACAGTGAAAGCACCGAATCCTAACCACTGGACCACCAGGAAATATTAACGTTAAATTAACTGTTCAGTGTATTTATATACAGGTGGGTTAACTGCAGCTTCACATTAAAGATGCACTGTTAAAAGGGCTATTGTAGTGGTCATTAACTGTCTGTTTATTTAATAACTAATTAGCACTAAAATAAGTACTTCAAGAAAATACATTTAATTTAAAGGGATTAAAATCAAGCTGTTTTTTTTAAGTTATTCTTTAAAAACTTGCTATATGTCGTGTTATCCATTTTTATTCTAAAGATATTCAATCCTGGTTAAATTTTTTGTTGCTGCATTTTTATGCAAATGAGCATCTGACATATAATAATTAGCTAATTTGATATACTAATTAGATTACAGTCTGTTTGTCTGTCTCTTGTAGTTGCCAAAATAAAGACTTGCAATGTTATCTGGCAGTTAGACCTCTCTCCTACCCTTATCAGGCTGCACATTACCATACTGACCTGCCCATTGGTATACAGGAGCCGCAATATAATTTCTTTATGTTTCAGAGAATTGTAGAAAAAAACTGCTAGTACAATGTAGAGCCTATTACAAGGCTCTTTAAATTTAAATAAACTTACTGTTCCATCTAACTTTTAAAACTCCCATTACAGGGACTAGCAGAACTCTCCTCCCCTTATCAGGACCTGCCCAAGAGGCTGTCCAAATTTTCTTCTGATCAGTCTAGAAGTAGGCAGATGCAAACTCCTATCAGGACAGCCTACCTGGGCAGATCAGCACTGCAGTGGCCATTTAAAAGTGTGACTGTCCCTCGAGGGCAGCTGAAAGGCTGGTTCTTGCTGTTTAAATTATGTTTATCATCCTGTAATACCATTAGTGATACTAGCTCTTATTATTTACAGTCATACTCAGTATCATTCTATATTACAGCATGGACTTATTCCCAATAAGAATTATCAAACAGAAAAGCTTGTTACTTTGAAAAATCTTTCAAAACATCATTTTTTGCCAGATAGGAATCTGTTTTTTTGCAAAACTGGGAAAAAAAATGTAATTGTGACATTGTCATTTTTTTTAGAAAAAAAAACTTGGACTGTGTTCGTCTAAACAAGCGTTTCCCGCACATGTGCGCCGCAGAGAATGCACATTTTTGGTCACGTATGTGTTTTTATATCATGTTTAGAGAGATAGATGCTCCTTGTAACACTGATATATACAGGGCTATTATGAAACACGCTATGTATTGTATATGTTATAATGACATAATTTACAGTATATATGAATATGGATTTAGTTTCATGGAGACATTACGGGTGAAACCACAAAACAGCTTATCCAAATTATTAGTCACCTATAATTACTTTATAAACCCATTTAATGGTTGTTTACACCCCAAAATCAATAATAAAATACTGCTGTCAACAATGGGAGCCAGTGGTGCAGCAGGTGCAAAGCACTGGGGTCCAGAAAGAGGCGCTATGCCACTGGCAATAAAGAAAGAATCAATTTATTAGATGAGGATGGCAGGTAAATATCACTATAGGGGTGAAGTGACCATCTTGGCTTTTTTGTTGACCCCTTGGTCATGGGTCCCCCTTCTGGATCGCTACCTTGTGATGGTGAAGGGCTTGTGTACCTAATGAAGCTGTGAGCCCTACCATGTAAGGTCACCCGAGATGGGCAGGTCATAGCAGAGAGGTCAGGCATTACGGTCCATTGGAGAAGGAACTGGCAACCCACTCCCAATATCTTTGCCATGAAAACCTTATGGATGAGCACAACCAGATACAAGATGTGCTGTGGTCCAGAGATATACGGAGAGTCGTACATGACTGAACACACGCACACATGGCATGTATAGAGAAGTTGCAATGGGGGGCTAATTTATTTTGCACAGGGGCCCCCTATTCACTTGCTCTGCCAATAATAGGAGCATTTGGTTAACTAGAACTATAAAAGTAACACCTTACCCGCTACAAAACATCCCTATACTAATGTGAGGTTCTTAAGAGCAAAAGGAGGCGAAGCAGCCGCGCAGCATTTAGGCTGCAATGAGCACCAAAGGTGCTCATTGCAACCCGCGACACCATTGCAGCCAGCGGCGCAGTAATTAGGCGAGCCTCACAAAGCGAGCACTGTTCAAGTGCGTAACTCTGAAAACCCACAAAAAAAAAACATGTACTAAAAATGATAACACACACACAGCACAGGGGGAGACACAGGAAGCCTGGGAGTGAGGTAGCAAATGAATTAGACCCATATTTGTCATTTTTCATCACTTGAAAATCGCCTAAGCAAGGAAAAAAATGGCGGACGAAAAACTCTAAATTTCAGAAAATGAGGCAAAGCTCGCAAAACTTACAAAAATACACAACACTGAAGACAGTAACACTTACACGAACAACGCCAGGCACTTGGAACTTAGAAAATACACCACACCGAACACACTAACATTTACACCAACAACAGCGTCAGGCACACAGGAAAATAAAACCAACGTGAGTAAGCGCGCGCCACGCAAACATTCAGCACACACACAGAGGAGAAAGACATATGGAAGGGACAGGAGGGCGTAATAAAGCAGGGGAAATGTCATGAAGCTAGTTTTTAACTATAAACCAATATTTTGATGACTCTGCTTTTCCCTTGAGGCATCCATGATATCTTGGTTGAAGTTGTGTATGAGAGGGGTGTTTACATTTCTGAAGAGCGATGCATTAATTTCCTGATGCAAGTACCCTGCATCTGGGCCAGTGAGGGAAGAAGGGTATAATATCAATTTCAGCCAGATACAATTATCTAACAAAGCCTTCTGACATCTCCCTGTTCCCTCTGAGCCAGTTCTCAAAAAGTGATGTAAGAAACAAAAATGGATTCCTATTCTTCAACAATTCAGACTTTTCCCAAAAATATTTTTATGTCCATGGCTTACACAGTTGCTAATATTATTAGTTTGCAAACAAGTGCAATTTTTCTTGACCTACAGTGGGCCTTTAATATATTACCATTGTAGGACAGTGTTTATCTCATTACTTGTTCAAAGCCAGTTTGCAGCGCTTTTCCGTATAGATTCGCCCATCTGGTTGCACCTGATTTCTTGTTTTCCTCAACGCTTTTCAATAAAGTCGTAATCACTCCCCACCAACTGTCAGATCGCCTTGACGTGTAGCATGTCAGCCGCGCAGTATCTCAGTCCATCTGGACGCTGGGGCGTGTGGGATGAAATCGGACATACTCCTGCCAATTTGGCTGCCTGCACAGAGCTGGGAATTTGCAAGCTCGATATTGAAGGGATTTAGTGGGAATAAAAAGAAAGTAACTGAAAACTGTTATTTTCCATTATTGCAATTTTTTTGACACTGAAAGCTTTACAAATTATCATATTTATTTTGTATTTAAAGCTGATAGAGCTGTGGATGTAATAAATCCTGATAGAAACAGCCAACGCAGCGTAACTTATTGCGATCGCTAGAAGTGCATGTGCTGGAGGGGCCAGCTGGCAATGGAGACGGAGGTAAATCGCAGGATGTGGGGGAGCGCAGACCAGTGGCACCCTGCCAGCTTTATTTTTTAGGGATCATCAGGTGATTATGACATTAAACACAGAACTAGGAAAAATGAACTATGCGGATCACCTAATCTGCCCTTTTTCTAATCTATTGACCTGAATGTAACACACTCTACATTATCCATATTACCTTTCAATGCCTCTGTGTTCAGAAATAATCTAATATCCCAGTAAGACCCATTATAGCCTACCCCACAAAATACATGTGACAACTGATGGAGGTACAACCAGGGCCGGATCCAGCTTTTTAGAGTCCCTAGGCAGTGAAGTGGAGGAGCCCCTGCGAGTGAGTACACAAGGTTTGCACGGACCCATTTTTGCATTTTTTGTGCATTTAAGTTCCCTTTCCTGTAAGTTACTTCTTGTTCTAGGTTGTTACCACTAGTAGCCAGGCTATGAACTGCAGCAATTCATTTTTTTAAGCCAGGAACCATTTTTATTTAAAAAGTGGCACCCCTAACATGGAAGTACCCAGCGAGTTTATTAAAACATAATTAACATGCAAATAATATGCAAATAACCTGGGAAGGTGAGAAGAGCCCAGGCTTTGGCAGCAACCCCCCATGTCCTGTGCCCGTGCTTAGGGCCAACCCTTGTACCGTCATCACACCTTCCTAGGGGTAGGGACAGCCCTTTTTTACCACTGGCCAGGCAACACCCCCACCCGCCATGCTAATAAACGTGAACCAACATACTTCTGAATAAACTCCACTACAACTACAAAAAACATTACTAGCATAAAAGATATACACGTACCATTTTGATTATTTTATTTATTTATCTTTTTTTAGTTTTAACATTTTTTTTTTAATTTTTTTTTAGTATTCCATCTTTCTTCTCTTTTTTTTTTCTTTCTTTAAACAGAATAATAGCAATCATACATTTTATAAACCTATGCAAAGAACTTTAACTTAGGAAGGGAGGGTGGGTGCCTCCTCAGATGCTGCCACAGAGTGATCCTAAAATGGCACCTGCGCTCAAAAAGGGGACGGAGCTAACCGCTCCCCTCGTGTGGGCCGCCGGAACACTCCTCCTGCGGCATCACGATACCCCAGAGTCAAGGGACCCCCACAGCTATAACCAGCTTGGTTGGTTCCACTTTGGGGGTCCTACAATAAATAGGAATTCTTCCAGGAGAAAACCCAACAATCTTTAACTATACACAATTTCCATGCTTTTAGCTAATTATAAGCAATATAATAATTAGAATAAATTGGGTTACTACACTGAGAATAAGAGTATAAGCATAAATTTTATACACAACAAAAAAGAAAGAGAAAATAAACTCAATCCAGCTCTTGAGTAAACTCCTAAGGGAATTAATCCCTAGTAACTTAGACATAGACCAAAACTTAAAACTTAACTTTTATTAATCATTAAAAACAATAATTAAAATACAACATATAAAAACAAACTGACTGTCCCAGATTCTAAATATAACATAATATGTCAAAATCAAAATTCTATAATATTAATTGATCAATTAATTATATTTTTTGAAGTAGACATGAAGACAAAATAATGATCTAATAATTGATTAAATAATTAAATACATGGGCCCTCATTCAATTGCGATTTGGCCAATTGAATAGGGGTCTAAATAAGCACATAACATATTTTTTTAAAATAAGTTTTTAGTTAGTGAAAACCTTGTTTTTGGATAGATGCTTACTAACTAAAACTTCTTTAAAAAAAATCTGTTATGTGCTTTTTTAGAGCCCTATTCAATTGGCCAAATTGCAATTGAATGAGGCCCATGGATTGCCACTCTCTCATATAAGCTTATATTATTCAAGACAACAAAGTTCTAAATAATGGATAATATGACAATTGATCTTTATTATTGTATAATTTTACTACTAATAATTTTTATTGTAAACATTTACTATATTGTATTAAAGTGTAACATATAAGAAATGATTTAAGCAATACACAATAAATACACTAAAATAATTTCATAATGTGAAAGTAATTATACAGATTTAATAGTGATAATCAATCTCAAACTTATATCAATATAATTAGTTAATATAATTACATTTACATAAGCTACCAAATTATAATATACAAATTCATGCCAATTATATGTGACCAGAAATTAATCACCTAATTCTTGTGTTAACATTGTTTTTGCCTTGTACTTAACCCCTCGATAGCACTACGGATTATGTTGAAGTGTTACATAGAAAGGATAATAATAATAATAGTGTAATTTTCATGTTTGTCAGATTCAACAGGTAAACTGTGGGATAGAATTTTATTCCTACTACCTTTCATTGTCCCTATATTCAGAAATAATTTAATATAAAATCATAATGTGTGCCAGATTAACCAGGTAAACTGTGGGAGGGAACATAGCATTGTGAAAACCAATAAAATGCTCAGTACTAGGAGGGGAAATAGTGGTCTCCTATACCAAGCTCTCATGTAACAGATTCTCACTCCCTTCCTTAATTAAATTAATCAATTGAATTGTAATTAACCCTTCTGAGCTGTCAGCCAGACATTCTGATCCATCACACACACCGAAATTTATATCTGTTGTTAAAGGGCCACTTAGCTCACTGTAGGTCCTTTTCATGGTGTGAAATTGAAAAATATTATATGTTAAAATTATATATTCTTTAATAACACTAATAATAGCTAAAGGAATTAAAAGTTTGAAGTCTGTTTTCAGACACAGTGTATCCTGCCTATTGGCTGTTGCATGAGTAAAAACAGATATCCGATCGTGTGGTGAAGACAGTGATTGATAGCAGTTTTCCCATAAATTCAGGACTGCACTGACCAATTAACCCATAGGTTTAGGTGATTCCAGCATTCCATGCTCTGCACTGATTGATTTGTTAAAAGTTTTTTTTTTCTTTTTTTTTCTTTTGCTCACTACGCAGAGCTCTAGATGCAGGTCTGGAAGTGGGCAGTCAGTGACACATATAATCACAGATTTTATTTGATTTAATTCCTCTGTGAAAAAAGGCACATATTTCAAAAATTCAAAAAGTATTTCAACTTGATTTTAGGAGGTTCTTACTGTGACGTGGTCCAAATGTTGCTGAATTAAGTGACCCTTTAATAAGATATATAGTACTGATGGCATTGGGATCACTGTCTTCAGTGCAAATAGACAAGCTCAACATGCAGGCAATTGCACCGAAGACAGTGGACCCAGAGGCTTTTCAGTAATTAGTGTAATTTATATCTGATTAACACACAATATGAATATGGTAGAGCTTTTACAGTATGACAATTGAGAAATGTTTGGCCCATATCTATTTGCATTGGACACAGGTGCACCCCAGCAGTTATAACTTCAATTGTTTTTTGGATCAATACAAGAATTTTTGGTGGAACTGGCTCCCTCACAACAACTAGTCTTTGATGAACAAGGTGAAAGAGGCCTTTTGTGGTTTGCTTTTTCCTTCTTCTTTTGAAATAACAAACAAGGCCCATATTGAGCGGGTGCCTCGTCCGCATGGTGAACAGTAGCCAGGACTATTTAGGAAAAGGGCAATGAGACGACCACTTCAGACTAATTGGACCTCATTTAGGAGGGGCTGGTTTTATGTTTCATGTAAGCAATTAAAAAGTACATAAATAACAAGTGGGTGAGATTCTGTTATGTGTCACTCTGGGTGGGTTCTGTCACTGCTCTTGTTCATTATATCCCACACTTAGCAAATCTAGAAAAGGCCAAAATAGAGTGAAAATGCAGGGGATGAGGAAATTATCCTTTAACTTTTTTTTTGCGTCATGCCTATTGGAGAAATTAGCAATAATTGTGTTTTCTTATCTGATTTTCATTAAAGCCAATGATAACAAAAGTACAATATATTGCCGTGCAGCCACCCATAAGGCTCACTACCCATCTGTTTCACATGACATTCATTTTTCAACTCTAAACATCAGTTCTTTCCAAATCAAATACATTTTATCATTTTTAAATCATAATTTCTTAAATGTATGCCAGAGATTGTTGGGAGATTGTTGAGAAAGTAGCTCTTTACAGGGTCACTGTAGTCCTCTTACAATGAAGTTTTATATTTACATAGTTACATATTTGGCTATAAAATCAGCTTTTGAGGAAATTAAATTCATTTTAGTTTTTTTTACATTTGAACTTTAGCATTTGAGGGACTAGAAGAGCTGCTGCTATAGTCCTAATAAATAGTTATTTTCATTTTATCACTAAATATAATTAAAGAAAAAAAAGAGCTCATATAATATGAATGAATTTGCTTATTTACAACCTATTTTGTAATAAAATCAGTTCTGCAGATAAAAATGCCAATGTCATATTTAAAACTTACATGTGATCTTTTGTGTTTCATGTATCAACAAAACTGCTTCTCCAATCCACTATTAGGTGTCCAGGGATGGAGGCAGGTCTGCTCCAAAAGTTGTATTTGTGGGAGTCATTATCTGACTCATTATATTCAGACAAACCTAGACAGGCCAGACGAGGACACCCTCCTGGGCAGATCCTACTGCCTGCACAATTAATAAAGAGTGGAGATGATCAACACTGAGACAATACATTTCAAATGTATTTTTTTTTATTTAAATACTGATTTTTATTGATAGTTACTAGATAAACAAATAAACATTGTTCCCATTATCAAGTCTAGTCCTCATTCAAATATGTTGTTCTTTAAAACAAATCTGTTATATTAAATAAATCGTGCCGGATATATTTCATATTGCAGTGTGGCGTGCTCCCTGACCATTGAGGTTGCTAATGTTGCTTGATTTAGTTTTTGTTCTTCTCTTGACCATTGGCTAATAACCTAACAATGATTTTACATGCCCATTTTTTTGTCTGTGGCACAAATTACATTTCTGTCTGTTGACTTTCCAACATCTTGTTTCTGTCTATGACTTCCTTGTACTACCTCTGTGAAATCTCAATGCTGGCTAGAGGAACAGTCTAATCTCATGACCTCCATATAGTGGATACTCCGCCAAACTAACGTAAAGTTCTTAAATAACACACTTACAATACCTGTTACAAATCTATAAACATTTCACTTAGTTTGCTAAAAGGCAGGGGCATCGGAAATGAATAGGGGACACAACAAAATAGCAAAATAAACCTAATCATGCACCAGATTTGGCCACCAGAGGGAGCTATGAAGCAGAATGCCTTTCCTACGGCATATATACAGTACATATCTATATTTATGTTATATATAATTATATTGGGGGACAAGGGCATTGAGAATTTAAACAAAGAAGGGTTCCAGTGCATTCCTGTCGTGGGAGTAGAGTTGATTTATTCCCCCCCCCCCCCCCAAAAAAAAAATTATCATTATCTACACCCAACAAAAATACCACATCTTTGTATGAGCACTACAGTGGTCCTTTAAGGTTTTTTCACATGTCTAACACCCGTTTGTTAAGTTAAATCCTATCTTTAAACATCCAACTTCAATTCTCATTGATCTGGTATTGCTCTTACTCTTACAAAATAGTTACAAATATAGAAACATGGCACATATTCCAAATAGAGTATCATTAAAACTATAACAAGCAACAAACCTGTTTACCAATTACATGGGGCTGTTTGTAATTTATGTTGGTCAATTAAACTTTTTATGGTGGGAGGGGTGGGGTGGAGATAAGATGTAAATGGAGGAAGATTTGTTATATAATTGGATCTCTTGAATTTGACACACAACCTTCTCTAAAGTATCATGAATGACTCCACCGTCCAGCTGAGGAATCAAAATAGTTATATTTTTTATTAAAAACTAGCCTTATTCTTCTTCTCTGCCTAGGTGTGCTCTTAGCCAGACACAGTGGTGTAGGAGCCAGAATAACTCACAGACTGTAAAGTAGCTTATTTATACATAAAAACAGAGAAAAATCCAGGGGGGGGGGGGGGATTTGTCCCCCCATCCCACCAATCCCTACACCCATCAGCAGACACAGTTTTCAAACATATATTTTTTTCATTTTACAGTTGTTCTTTAAGAAGGTTTGATTCTCTAAGTACTAAATATTTATTCAGGTATCAGCATCTCTTCATATGGGATGTTCCCAGGATATCGTATTATTGAAAAAGAGGGTAGGCACCCCATACGTTGGGGAGCCTCCAGTCACCTACAATTGACTAGCAACAACCTTTGAGTGCTAGTTGCCTATTCCACATCACCAGCCGTGGGTTTCCATTACTCAATATACAGTGAAAGGATTATGTTGACATGTAACCAATGTATAACACTGGACAAACCAGTGATTTTTTCCACTGTGACTAATAACTTTATTCCAGTGACTGGTGAATTTAAGTACCATCTTTTTCCAGTTCAATGAGCAATATGACCAGAATATTATTTTGCCATATACAAGCCTTACAATTCTATGTATGGTCCACCTCCATCACAGCACGGGTGCCCTAACAGTCCCGGAAAACTTGAATTAGACAAGACGTGTATGTTCTGTATCGAAAAAAAGTAATCAGCAATATGGTTTAACTTTCTTTTTCTGTTCGTAAATTGAAAGTATATTATTTTTTAGGAAGTTTGTGTTCTGATGATCAATTGTATAAAGATAACACTACATATACTAATAATAGGAAACAAGGAAATAATGATGAAAGCATGTTACTATGCATGCAGGTACAGGACCAATTAAATATTTACAATATAATCTTTGGAAGAACAGGAACACATATTTTAAAACATAAAAAAATACTATTATGTATAGTTAACTAATAGAAACCTAACCAGTTTACAAGAGGAAACTGTCTTGACCGTTGACTACCAACCCAACATGGTTCTACATGTCCCAATTGTTTGTCTATGGCTTAAACGATGTTTCTGTCTATGACTTACCTCCGTACTATCTCTGTTATGGTTTGAGGAATGGTCTAATACCTTCAGCTCAGTACAGTAGACATTCCACCAAAGTATCATAAAGTTATTGTTAGAAATCTATAAAAATGTCCATTCAATTCATCTACACCCAACAAAAATATGACATCCTTGTATAAGCACTGACGTTTTTCAATTCAATATTTTCATGTAAAAATGCAACAATACCGAGACTTATAATTAGTTATCTTTTCTGAGCCACCTTTTGTGAACTAAAGGAAAAAATAATAATTAGGCAGCTTCACTTGTTATATTATAAATAAAAAAATTAAAAAAAAACATGCATCAAGAAACTACAGTTCACCTCTAGACAACAATTCTTGGCTTGTCTTACTTCAGACATTTAGCAGCTCCCCTTTTTGAAATTCGAGACCTACTTGAACTGTTAAAATAAGAATATATGGTTATTTCTTACAGCTAAGAGGATCTCTTTATATTGTTATGTCGCAATATGTCACAAAATTAGTATAATATAACAATATTAATTATACAGACTTTATATAATAAGTGATGAAAATCATACCAATTGTTTATTGTTTTGTGTATAGTTTTGGCTGGTAAAAATAATTAATAATGTAAAGAAAAGTTTTGTTCACTATATGGAAATATTAATATCTATGTGTATCCAGAATGGCTATAGATTCAGTATAACCCTACATTGAAAAGTAGGAAAATATTTACTAAAGAACAGATAAGAAATCCTCAGAATCTTGCAACAATACAAGGACGTCATCTATAAACCTTTGCCTACATATATAGAACGTATGATGCCAATATAATTGATAAATAATGTGTATTTATACATTATCTTTACTTATGTATCTGAAGTTCAGTTAAAAATAGTGTCAAATACAATATTGTATATATATATATACTGTAATATGTTAAGGGTATCGATCTGGGTAGAATCTAAAGGACCTATCGTTTCAGGTAGTGGTAATACTTGAATCTGGATGAATATGGTTGCATGTCTACAAAGATTGGACAATGAACTGAATATAAAACATGGAACTAAACCTTGTAATAAAAGTGCCTGTAAGTTATGTCAACACATTTGTAATGATGACACAGCCACCCATAATAACAAGACCTATAACATCAAAGGATCTTATACATGCACATCCTCCAATGTAGTTTATATAATACAATGTAATATATGTGACACAGGCTGTTATTTTGGAGAAACCAGCCCTAAAAATATACTTAAGGAAGAATTTACAGAGGCATTTAATAAGAAAGCATAATGAAGGAATACGTTATTGTACCCCAGTTGGACACAATTTTAGCCAGAATGATCCCTCCATCAAAAACCTAAAAATCAAAATACTCAGTGGAAAATGTAAAAACTTCCAAGAGAGCATTTGAAATAAATCATATTCTTCAACACTGAAAATACAGGACTTAATATGGACTTAGGTTATTTAACACATTATCATAATTTCTTGTGATTTTTTCTTATTTTACTATAACAGGCTTGTCACTCTTAGTGAGGTGTTTGTCCAACAAGAGATATCACTGTGGACTATTGTGCTCTGTTTTTTCATGTATATATTGATGTATATGTGTATATGGTACGTATATATATATATATATATATATATATATATATATATATATATATATATATATCCTATACTATGTTGTGTTTATTCCCCCTATATGTATCTACCTGATGATGCCAGATGCTGTCTCCACTCTCTCTGCATCTGCTGTTTACATTCAAACTGAAAGTTCCATCTCATGTTAGTATTGCTTCAGACTTGAAAAAAAAGAGGTCAGGCTTCTCAAAAGCTTGTCAATATAAATAAGGCGCTTGGCCAATACAAAATATATCATAATATACTGCAATACTCATTATTAATATTTATATATACACCGTATATACTCGAGTATAAGCCGACCCGAGTATAAGCCGAGGAACCTATTTTACCACAAAATACTGGTAAAACGTAGTGGCTCGAGTATAAGCCGAGGGTGGGAAATGTGCTGCCCCCTGTGTCCCTCTTGTGCCCTCTGTGTCCCCCTCTTGTGTGCCCTCTGTGCCCCTTTCTTGTGTCCCCCCTCTCTCTCTCCTGTGTCTCTTCCCCCCTCTCCCTCCCCTGTGTCTCTCCCCCCTCTTCCTCCCCTGTATCTCTTCCCCTCCTCTCCCTCCCCTGTGTCTCTTCCCCTCCTCATCCTCCCCTTTGTCTCTTACCCCCTCTCCATTCCCTGTGTCTCTTTCCCTCCCCCTCACTTCCCTGTGTCTCTTTCCCTCCCCCTCCTCAACCTCCCTCCTCAACCCCCCTCCTCATCCTCACCCCCATCCTCACCCTAAACCCCCCTCCTCATCCTTAAAACCCCTCCTCATTTTACCGCTCTAATTACCTCCCCCTCTCCCTTTCCCCTCACTTACCTTCCATCTGCAGCTGCTCCACCGCTCCTCTGCGCTCCTTCAGTCTGCGTCGGGACCCGGCATATGCTAATGACGTGACGTCACATGCTCGCCACGCCATTAGCATTGGCCGGGTCAAGACGCAGCCGGAAGGAGCAAAGAGGAGCGGTGGAGCAGCTGCAGATGGAAGGTAAGTGAGGGGAAAGGGAGAGGGGAGGTAATTGGAGGGGTAAAGTAAGGAGGGGTGTTTAGGATGAGGAGGGGGGGTTAGGGTGAGGATAGGGGTGAGGATGAGGAGGGGGGTTGAGGATGGAGGGGGGTTGAGGATGGGGGGGTTGAGGATGGGGGGGTTGAGGATGGGGGGGTTGAGGATGGGGGGGTTGAGGTTGAGGAGGGGGGTTGAGGAGGGAGGTTGAGGATGAGGAGGGGGGTTGAGGAGGGGGTTGAGGAGGGAGGTTGAGGATGAGGAGGGTGGTTTAGGGTGAGGAGGGGGGTTGAGGATAAGGATGGGTGGTTGAGGATGGGGGTTTAGGATGAGAATGGAGGGGTTGAGGATGAGGATGGGGGGAAAGGGAAAGAGCCATGGAGGAGAAAGAGAGCAACAGGGGGGAAAGAGAGCCACGGGGGGGAAACAGAGCCACGGGGGAAAGAGAGACACAGGGATAATAGTTGCCAAACTGCGAGTTGTTTTCACACTTCGCAAGAACTGAGTCCCTTGCGAAGCAAAGGACGCAGTTTTGGCCGCAAATTTGAGGAGGTGGAGGCTTCAACGCATTTGCGGAGGTGGAGGCTATACGCCGCCTCAGTCACGGTAAAAAAAAACAACCCAGAAAAGCAAAACTTAGAAAAAAAAATGGTGGCCGAAAAAAATGAAACTGAGGCTCCACGACCCCGAAGCGCAGAAAACACTGACAACGACGTACGACTTTTAATTACGACTGCGGAACTTAGAAAAAAAAATACGAGGTCGCAAAAATACGAACTTAACGGCAGAAATGCGTACATTCAAAAACAACAAAAACAATACAAAATACAAAAGAAAACACACACAGAGCATGGGGGGAGTTTAGGGAATTGAAAATCAACTTAGCAAGAAAAAAAATGTCGGCTGAAAAAAATAAAAACTAGTCTACACGACCCCGAAATGCGCAAAACACCGCCAGGCATGTACGACTTTTGCCTGGGACGTACAAGGTACAAAAATACACAGTTAGTAAGCACAGAAAATGCTTGCGACCCACGTGGCACATAGACATTTTACAACACTAACACATTACGAATCTAAAATGGCGCTTTACACAACTAAACCAATGCTTTGCCCTCGTGCACGCAGCATATTTCTAACCAAAGTTGGGACATTGGTGGCAATTTATCCTCAGGGCAGCAACAGTCCAGCTGTACATTGTATACGGTAGGAAAATAAAAAATAGCTTTTCATGCTATTCATTGCTGGATATTTCAATTACAAATAGGTAAAGTATATTAATTTATTAAGTAAATAATTAATTAATAATTATAGAAAAAAATAGACATATATCTGTCTTTGTCATGAGAGCCGAGGGGGGTTAATTGGACCAAAAGTAAATGAGAAGAGCGACTTGCTATGAGCACCGAAGGCGCTCCTTGTGCGCCACGCGATGAGCGCTAAAGGCGCTCAGCGGGAAACTCGCAATGAACGCCAAAGGTCCTCAGAGGAGAAAAACCTTTACATTGTGTGTCACACAGCATTGCCATAGCTTAAAATGTTATTGCCCCACCATTTTTGACTGGCAAGTCGCTAGTATATTAATAATTACTAAATTACTACAATACTGGACGTTCACGTCTGCTTCATTTTTTTATTACACATAGTTAAGAAGACAAACGTATACCACCATCTAGAAGGGAATATAATTCTGATCTCTGATAGCCTCATGCGCCTCTACATAAAAAAACATGTCACATTAGGCAGATCTGCTCGTCACCATTGACACAAGCCATCATGAGATACTCTATTTAGCCTAATAGGCTCATAAAAGGGTACAGGCGATATAGAATTAATCCTAATGATAGGGCGTGATAGGTAGGCCAAAAGCTTCTTAAAAGCAATTCAATATTATGCTTCTATGTTTTATATACTTTTTTATGTTCCCAGTCATCACTTATATCCAGAATAACCTTTCTTAAAATAAAATTTCTTACCGTTTGTGCTGGTCTATTTCATGGGTCTATAATGTTCACCATATTTCCCTTGACTCTTTAATCCTTCAGAGTATGACCTCTGGTTGTAGCACTTCTCTTTTAATTAAATATTTTTTCCTTATGTACTTATAATATTGGTTTAGATTTAGTTCTCTTTAATTTAGTACATGCAAAAAGGAGCATGATTTTTACTGAAGTTGTCAGTCTCTCCTTTCATATTACAAGACGACTACTGTTGCTCGAGAGATTGGAACTGGCAGATGTATTTTCTGAGATGTTCCAACACCAACAAGCTGTTTGCAAATGAGAATTTGATAAAATTCTGTACAACGGTTCTTATGAGGAAATAGTCTGGATGGAAGACAGCTTTAGATGGTAATCGACGTTGACGGGGTCTGCAGAGACTACTTGGGAATATTCTTCACAATTGGACACTTTTGCAAAGGGAGCTCTGGAGGCTCAGCTGAGCTTGGTGGTTTCAGCAGAAGAGGAACAGGCCGTTTTCCAGAGGAACATAAAGTTATCCAGAGAACAACATAAAATATTCATAAGACCTTGATGTTCCGCCATGTTTAAAAGCTGCAACGGAGGTTCCAAGAAAAAAATATCTTGTGATATTTTATTGACAGTTCTTATACTGGTCTTGTTGGAATTCATTCAGAATACTTAAAAATCTTTAAAAACTGGATTATAGAGATTTAAGAACCTAAAAAGATTTGAAACACATATATGAAAAAATAATATACAAGTGGTACATTGGAACTCGTTGTTAATTAGTTCTGGATGGCAGGTTGAGTTCCAAAAAGGTTGAGTTCCAAACTCCCATAAGATGTAATGTAAATAGGTTTTAAAGGTATATATTAGTTTCCTGAATTTCAAATGTTTGGTAAGAAACAGGCAGTGAAAGCAAAATATGTATTACATAGAAAAGTTCAGTGTACTTATAAAGTTATAGGCAAGAGAGTAAATTCCAGCATTGCACACCCAGAGGAAACTGACATTACTAATTATGCAGAGGAAATGTATCTAGGTATGGAGTTTGACCTTTCAAATGAAGTACTTGGTGCTGTATTGCATCACATGGTTGGGTGGGGTCTGAGTTTACAACTGATTCAGATAACAAGGATATATAAAGAAAGAGACTACATATCCCAAGCTTCTTTGCAACACAGCAACCCAAGAGTATGAAACAAATGTATCTGCTTTCTCCTGATTGGCCAAAATGGATTATGCTAGTCTTAGCAGGGATTTTCAGGGGTGTTAACTGACAAAAGCCTCAGTTTGCAAACTGAAAAGATTTAGCAAACATCAAGGGCAGTTTGTAAATGTTTATTTTGGTATTATTTCATGCAAAAAAAGTTTGCATACACTAATGATTCTCCTCTATCAGATGCATTCATAATCCAGGAAACTTAAATATGCCTTTAAGCAATCACAACAAATACAGAGTACCAAGGTATTGCAACGAGTAGCAAGGTTTTTTGCTCATCCAGATGTGTCGAGTTCCAAAATTCCAAAAAGAACCAAGCTACCACTTTATTTGCATGATACCTACTTCTGAGCATGTGCAGGGGAAGGGGTAGGTGTCAAACATCATAATGTGCAATGATTTAAGGAATCCCTGCATCCTCTCTCTCCTCTCCCATCACTCTTTATAGATCCCTAGACAAGAACATGCTTTCAGGTTCCAAGCTATGAGAAAGTGTTCAAGTCAGACAAGATGGAAGCAGCATCTTCAAAAACGACTTTCTCTACAAACATGTAGTGTTCATGGCTTATACAACTGCTAATTTTGTTAATAAATGATACAAAATTTCCCAAAGTTAACATGTTTAATATATATTCAGGGCAACTGCTTTTTCTGGGATTAAGCTAAAAGAGTAATTTTTTTTTTAAATGAGTCCTAGAAACCAGTGGTCTACTGTGGCTGAAAAATTGCAATTACCGCCACTGATTTATCACGATGATAAATATACAGCAGCAAAACCACAGTTCACATGAGTCAGCATCAAGCGAAATGTTGGTCAACTGATACCAGTTCCCGCTCATAGCAAAACCCAGACGGAAAAGTCCCACGTACAGCCACCAATATACTTCAATGAGAGCTGTGATTCCAGCCAGTTTGGGAATGGCCAAATTAGGCTCTTGCAATAACTGATTTCATAATGTCAACATCTGGGTGAGAGTCAGTGTTACTGGGCCCTATAATTTACCATTGCTCGGAGCACAACATCGCACAGTAGTTTACCAGGCGGGTTTGATAAAGGTCTTGCATCGAGTGGAGAGAGAATTGCAGTCAGACGGACATATGTTCTAAATTGAGTCGGCTTATTATCTCACCATTCAGGATATGAGCAAAATAGGTTAAATACAGGCCTTATGATGCCAGTGCTTTAAGCCTGTAATGTAAAAAAGATTTGATGGAGGCTATTTTAATCTGTATAAGTCCTATGTAATTTATCACATGTATGGGTCACAGTCACTGGTGAAAGTGGAATTAAGGTTGTTTAGCAGAGCAGGAGCGAGAGATAGTTACGCAAACACGATGGAGCGTGCTGTGTTGGAATTTGTGTACTATACAGGTTTCAGTTTTATACAATTGAAAAGCTTGAACTGACATACAATTATGGGATATGGAAGATTCCTGGATTTTACTAGATATATAATATCCTTGTGCATGGCCAGATTACCCATTAGGCCAATTAGGCAGCCATCCGGGTGCACTTCCCTGTGAGGGGCGATACTTTTAAAAATAAGAATGGCTTTTAGCAAACAAAACCCTACAGTTCGTAGACTGGCTACTAGGGGATAACCACCCTACACATACAGAAAAGGCAAAAATTGGTCCGTGCAAACCTTGCGTACTCACTTGCAGGGGCTCCTCCACTTCACTGCCTAGGAGCTCCAAAAATGTAGATCCGGCCCTGTCCCTTTGTATCTATTTACTTTTATGTGCTTTATTTTATTAAGAAATGATTATAGGCTCTGTTTTTACTGCTGAAAATCAAACAAATAATCCCTGCTTGGATCTGCCCTCTGCAGCTCATCAAGACACACTCTCTGTTGTACTTGAAGCTGCAAAATATCTTGGCGTGTTACACATAAACAATAATAATAATAATACTTGTTGTGCTTTGTCTCATACTAACCAATCAGTGACTCAGCCAGAGGTGTAGGAGCCAGAATAATTCTGGGGTGGATACAGCTCATTGTATACACAGGCCGTAAAATAGCTTATATATATATCACATATTATAATTGTCTAACTGCGAGTTGTCGTCACGCTTTGCGGCCCTCGCAAAGGAAGGGCCGCAACTGACGACAACTCGCAGTTTCACCATTGCTCCCATCACCCCTACTGCAGGAGTGCACGGGTAGCCGGCAAAGCGTGCGCGCGCGCGCGCGCACGCGAAGACGTCGCGTGCGCGGGTAGCCGGGCCGGCAAAGCGCGCGCGCGCACGCGAAGACGTCACATAAGCGTGCGCGCGCACGCTTCAACCGCAATGAGGTGAGGGTGAGAGACACGGGGCCAAGGAGGGGAGAAGCAGGGGAATAGATACATGAGGGAGAGGAGGAGGGGAATAGAGACACGAGAGGAGGGGGGAATAGAGACACGAGAGGAGGGGGGAAGAGAGACACAGGGGAAGTGAGATACAGGGGAGGGGAAGAGAGGGACAGGGGAATAGAGACATGAGAGGAGGGGGGGAAGAGAGACACAGGGGAAGTGAGATACAGGGGAGGGGAAGAAAGGGACAGGGGAATAGAGACACGAGAGGAGGGGGGGGAGAGAGACACAGGGGAAGTGAGATACAGGGGATGGGAAGAGAGGGACAGGGGAATAGAGACACAAGAGGAGGGGGGGAAGAGAGACACAGGGGAAGTGAGATACAGGGGAGGGGAAGAGAGGGACAGGGGAATAGAGACACGAGAGGAGGGGGGGAAGAGAGACACAGGGGAAGTGAGATACAGGGGAGGGGAAGAGAGGGACAGGGGAATAGAGACACGAGAGGAGGGGGGGAAGAGAGACACAGGGGAGGGGAAGAGAGGGACAGGGGAATAGAGACACGAGAGGAGGGGGGGAAGAGAGACACAGGGGAGGGGAAGAGAGGGACAGGGGAATAGAGACACAAGAGGAGGGGGGAAGAGAGACACAGGGGAAGTGAGATACAGGGGATGGGAAGAGAGGGACAGGGGAATAGAGACACGAGAGGAGGGGGGAAGAGAGACACAGGGGAAGTGAGA
This sequence comes from Discoglossus pictus, assembly GCA_027410445.1. Lineage (NCBI taxonomy): Eukaryota > Metazoa > Chordata > Amphibia > Anura > Alytidae > Discoglossus > Discoglossus pictus. Next base: position 35,167,526 of record CM050176.1, on the reverse strand, counting down.
TACAGGGGAGGGGAAGAGAGGGACAGGGGAATAGAGACACGAGAGGAGGGGGGAAGAGAGACACAGGGGAAGTGAGATACAGGGGAGGGGAAGAGAGGGACAGGGGAAGTGAGATACAGGGGAGGGGAAGAAAGACACAGGGGAAGTGAGATACAGGGGAGGGAGAGGAGGGGGAAGAGAGACACAGGGAAGGGGGAAGAGAGGCACAGGGGAGCGAGAAGAGGAGGGGGAAGAGAAACACAGGGGAGGGAGAGGAGGGGGAAGAGAGACACGGGATGGAGAGGAGGGGAGGAAGAGAAACGGTAGGGGAGGAAGAGAAACGGGAGGGAGGGGAGGAATAGACATGGGGAGGAGACACAGCGGAGGGGGGAAGAGATGAGGGTCAGGGGGTGGAGAGACACAGGGGAGGGATGAGGGGGGCAGAGACACAGGGGAGGGAGACGGGGTGAAGAGACACAGGGGAGGGAGACGGGGTGAAGAGACACAGGGGAGGGAGAAAGACACAGGAGGGGGAAGAGACACAGAAGAGGGAGAGGGGGAAGGAGAAACAAGGAAGGGAGAGGGGGGAAAGAGACACAGGGGAGGGGGAAGGAGAAACAAGGAAGGGAGAGGGGGGAAAGAGACACAGGGGAGGGAGAGGGGGGAAAGAGACACAGGAGAGGGGGAAGAGACACAGGAGAGGGAGAGGGGGGGAAGAGACAGAGGGAAGGGAGAGGAAGTAGAGGGCGGGAGAGGCTCACAATGAGTTCCAAAGCCACTCATTGCAAGGCCCGAGATGAGCGCTGAAGGAGCTTATCGCAAGGCCAGTAAAGTAGAGGGGGAGGAGGTTCGCAATGAGCCCCTCCCGTCAAGTAGAGGGGTAGAGAGGCTCGCAATGAGCGCCGAAGGCGCTCATTGCGAGGCCCGTGATTAGCGCTGAAGGCGCTCATCGCGAGGCCAATAAAGTAGAGGGGGGAGAGGCTCGCAGTGTGTGACAAACACCATTGCCAGGCTTCAATTTATTGCCGTCATTTTTGACGGGCAAGTCGCTAGTATATATATATATATACATACAAACATAGACAAATCTGGGGTGAATTTGCTCCCGCCCCCATCCCCCCCAGTTCCTACACCTCAGCAAAATTCTGCAACATTTCACTGAGATGTGGTTCCTGATAGGCTAGGACAATACACTGCACATCCAGCCCTACAGAGTCTGTGTCTGCATATACTGCAGTGGGCAGACTCATACAGGTACTATTTGTTTCAATTTAGGCAGTAAAAACAGAGCATATAAGCACTTTGTAATAAAATAAAAATAAATAAAAGTAAATACATACCCAGAGATATTATATACTAGTAAAATCAAGGAACCTTCCATGTCTATTATAGAGAACATTAACAAGAGGCCTTTCTCTATCCCAAAAGGCCTCCCATAAGAAAACCATAATAATAAAAAGCAGAGGACGTCTCACCCAAAGTATGATTGGATTTAATAGCTAATAATATACATTCCTGAGAACATCTTTAGTTTACTCGGATCCCTGAATAATAATAATAATAATAATAATAATAATAATAATAATAATAATATTAATAACAATACTATAATGGCTCATATGTGGTAATAATAATACAGTGTAATTCTGTAATAATAATAATATCCCTGTACTGCAATAATGGCTTCCCTGGTGGTCCAATGGTTAGAAGTCAGTGCTTTCAACACTGCAACCTGGGTTAAATTCCATTCAGGGAACCAAGAGGTCACACCACCCTGAAGCTGTGCAGGGTTGGGCCTGGTCAGTACTTTGATGGGAGACCACCTAGGAATACCAGGAGATGTATGCTGTGGCCCACTGGAGAAGGAACTGGCAACCCACTGCAGTATCTCTGCCATGAAAACCAATCCGATAAGCATGGTGTGTTACGGTCCATGAGGTCACGGAGAGTCGGAAACGACTGAATGATGCAACAAAAAACCTAATAATAAGTTACAGAAACTATTGTGCTCCTTCTTTTAATTCAAACAAACATAACATAAAAACAAACTTATACAAAAAGCCTTGGGAGCCCATCCTTTAGTATGGGTGGTCTGTATGACGGGTCTGTGTTTAAGGTGCTTTTAAGGACCAGCAGAGGCAACAAAATTAATTTACTTCTAATTAAAATCTATCTTTATAACATTTTCCTGCCTTATTCTGACCACATTTTCATATATTTATAGATATTTTGTGCATTATACAGTGATCATTTTTCCCATTATCAAGTCTAGTTCTTCAAAAAAACAAATTATGAATGAAGACTTCAGTGATCCCCTACACCAAGGCCATCTTGCATGGGTTTGAGAGCCCTTTCCTCATTTTAAAGCCCCATTTATAATGCATGCTTTTCCATTACTACATTGTAGCACAGACCACCTCTACTGGGCGACTGGTCTAGGACTCCCTAACACGATTCAGAACAATACCTCTTGTTCTGTTATATATGAACTATTCTTCTCTCCTATGTGGAAATCTCATTAAACCCAATTTGTACCAATTTGTCGTGGTACAAAAATGATGAAAACCTTCTGATTGGAAGCATAATGTGCGTAAACCATTAACATATGTACAATACCACATAAAAATAAATAGAAAACAGAGCAAAGAGCCTCAAACAGGTTACATACAGGACTTCACCCAAGAATACACTTGAAATTATGTTCTCTTCCACTTAACGGGGACACAGCAAGGATCCAAATCAAAACTTTGCCTATAAATAAGGATATTTACATTTAGATGTTTTTATTAAAATCATTATAAATTAGTTTTATAATAATTTATCTTGAATGTTGCTCTTTTAGGCAGAAATTAATATTCAAGATCCACTTACCGGGCAGAGTAGTTTATCAAAGGAGATTAAATAATGCTCAGTCTGGATGATAAGCACGACGTGTATAAATATGAATAATATGTATGAACCCATCTGTTGTTATTATTTATCCCATATGGGCACGCTCTTTTGATTTATCGCTCCTTCTGGTCCAGTTTTACTTATATACGTGTGTTATGCCAGCACGTTATTCCTTCAGTCTCATATATAGGTGGTGTTTGTTATAATATAGGAACAGGCTCAAGATGCACAGTTTTTGCCGTCCGGTCTCTCATTTATGACCCATTAGGACAGGGGGCCCAAACTTTGACCTGAAATTCTTTATGTGGCTCCATAACATGTCATTATTAGTCCTACAAGAACCCCCCATCGTTTCGAGTGGACAAAAGAGGGGATCGCAATGTGTCAGGAGGGGACCCAGGGAGGTGAAGAGGGGTCTGCATGTCAGACCACTGATGTCAAGCAAGGGAACAAATGGGTGCATATATTAGCAGGAGAACAACAATGCAAGGACACAATGTAGTGATTAACATAAATATGGCAAGTGAGAAGCAACGCAAAAGAGGAGATACTGCAGGTGCAGCAGGTGCAAAGCATCAGGGTCCACTATATATATATATTTGCACCGGGGCCCTACTTTCACTAGCTCCGCCACTAGTTTGGCCAGTAGAAAAATCACAAAAAAACACTTAAATTCTTATTTTTCAAACATATTTGTAATATTATCAAACATGTACTGCAACTGTTGCGACCCACAACATTATTTAATTAAGTTGCTTAGTTATATTTTATGTTATATTCTAAAACGTTTTAATAAAGAACGTGATTTTGGTAGCAAAATTAGTGGTCACAATTAATTTACCAAATGAACCCCAGTAAAAAATGACTAAATCATCCTTCATATGTTGTTTTTACTTTATTTGCTATAAATGCTTTTGAAGATGAACCAATTAAAAAAAAAATATATATATATAAGTAAAAAATATTTATATGCAAATAATTTTACTTTGTATTTCCTTTGTCTTTCTGACTTATTTCTGCTCTCAGAAGGGGGTGTCCTTGTAAACAAACAAGCTTTTAATTAGTCCTCTTGAACTCATTGGCAACTTTAGTTGCCATATTCTCATTATGTATCAAGGCAATGTCTCCTCCCACCTCGGAAAGCTGATCAGCAGAAACCAAAATGGTAGATTTCACTGAAGCATAACATGTATTTTTTTTTTTATTCTAAAAACATATTGCCTAGTTTCAAGTGTATGTTTTTCGAAAGAGTATATTTAAAATACGAGAATACAAGGTCATTTAATGAGACATGTTTCTGTTTTGAATGTGTTTTTGAATATTTTTGTGATTTTTTAGCCCGTGGCAGGTGGTGAATGCCTCGGCAGGATAAGGAACAAGTAGTTAACATATGGATGTGGTTGCCAACTGTATAAAATAACGTAAAGAAGCTCTTTCCAGAAGTGATACATAGACCCCCTTTGTGTACAGACCACCACAGGGAATACCCCGGTCTGTCCTGGATGGCCTACGATCCGTCGGGCTCGGGGCCTAATGAAGATATGTAGCTCTATAATATCAACCATTAACTGAAACCATTTACTTATTCCATCAAACTGGACCTGTATTTAGAATCACTTTCTCTCCAACGCATGTGTAGACCCAGCTGGTTAGCATTAATATGGAGGTATATGGTAATATGGCAGCCATTATTAAGACGCCCATGAATTTTCCCAAGTGTACGACAAACCACAAGGCGTCAGAAGACCGGGAATATGAGGTTCTCACTGTGCAGGATTCTCTATGAAGTTGGCCTCTGGGCAGTAGAAGAGGAAATGCATTTTCAGACAGATCGTTATGGGACACCACAGTGGGATATGCAAAAAAAGCTGAAAAATGCAAAGATTAACCCATCCAGTACTAGAACAACCTGGGTATATTGATGATTTATTTAGCAGATCTAACTTTCTAGGAAGAAGTCTGATTTGAGTGACCATATTAGCTTTATCCACAAGTAGTGTACCCCATGCAGTGGTTATATGTCTTGTCATGCAACAGAAGAAAAAAACAGATCAGTAGGAATGGAATATATATATATATATATATATATATATATATATATATATATATATATATATACCGTATATAATATATCTGTAAGTATGGTGGAGAGATTCTCTTACTCTTACCTTTGCTCTCTCTCTAAATATGTATGTGGGAATGGAATATGAATAGATGGGAATGGAATATGAATATGCCTTTGTGGGCACATTTGCATGTCCCTGCCCAGGTTCCCAGAATGCAGTTCAATAACTGTATTCCTTGGAATTCTGAGCAGGAAACAAGTTTTTTTTTAATCTTATTTTAGACTTTCAAATGTGAACACAGATGTACTATTTAGTTACTGTACTACTGTACGGTGGAGGGCTTCTATCGCTCTTTTGCCCACCATAAACTACCTACCCACAAAATCTACTACCCAAGTTTGGAACTGGCCCTATGCTGATGAGAGGCAGTAACCTTGAAACAGCTGTCTGTGTGGGGTTTTCCTGACTTGTATATAATTTATCCTGGGTCTTGCTTGAAGCTGTGTAATACAGCAGGCACGTACCGAAAAGGAGCCATGCTTGAAATGGTATTGGATTAAAGAGCAAAACATTTGTGGGCACATTTGCATATGCCTGCCCAGGTAACCAGAATGCAGTGTAATAACTATATTTCTCTGAATTCTGAGCAGGAAATATTTTTTTTTATCTTGTTTTAGATATTCAAATGTGAACACAAACTGACTATTTATTTACTATATATATATATATATATATATATATATATATATATATATATATATATATATACCCCCCTTCTGCCTCCTACTTCCACTTTTGAATATATAATAAGAACACACTCACTCAGTCTCCTAGTCAGTGGCAAGTGTTGCATTCACACACATGGCATTCTTCAGGGACAAGCTAACATAAAGATTTTACCTTAAAATGATTTTATGCTCATGTTGTCCAGTTGTTACAAACATTACAAACACATGAAGCTTTTCCCAAACTACAGGTTCCTTATTAAATCACGTGTGCTAGAACAGTAGGAGGGGAACAAATTCTCAAGCTGATGGGCACCATTTAAAGACATACATCGACTTATTATCATCACTTTGAGCATGTGCAACCACCAGGGAGTAATTGGCCAGCATTGAGAATTAAGGGAAGGGATCAGAAAGGCAAATTGACAAACAAAAATATATTTTTTAATAACATTCAATGAATAAAGTAATTGTCATAACATATTTTTAAATGATACCATTATATTTTGGATGTAAATAACTGTCTAACCTGTTTAATATGTGTGTTTATTAATGTATGTCAAATACTGGATATAAATACAGTAATATTAATATAAAGGGTTTCCTGGTGGTCCAGTGCTTAGGGTTCGGTGCTGTGACCTGGGTTCAATTCCAGTCAGGGAACCAAATTTAGTTTATGAAAGCATTTTGCACATTTCCGAGTCTAGTTCCTTAAGATACCATATTGTAATATAATAATAATATTGGACATTTGTGGTTCTTAAACAATTGAAAGCTACTGTATATCTTTTTCGGTTGATTGGTGATATTAAGGTTCCCTGGTGGTCCAATGGTTTGGATTCGGTGGTTTCACTGCTGTGACCTGGGTTTGATTCCAGTCAGGGAACCAAGAGGTCACACCGTCCTGAAGCCAAGCAGGGTTTGGCCTGGTCAGTACTTGGATGGGAGACCACTGTGACCTACAGGAGAAGGAACTGGCAACCCACTCCAGTATCTCTGCCATGAATACCAAGTGGATCAGCATGATCACGGACATAAAGATGTGCCTGGTGTGTTCCAGTCCATGAGGTCACGGAGAGTCAGAAACAACTGAATAAAATAAAACAATATTAATGGACCCTCGGTACTCGTCTACCTTGATGCATTTTGACAAGGAAAAAATCCCTCTGCACTCATCGTTACCTTGTTGTGCATATAGGAGCCAATGTACATTACTCCTTATGGGAACTTTGGTACTCATCGTGCCTTCTGGAACCAATTAATGACGAGTACCAAGGTACCACTTTATATTAATATAAAGAACATTTTTTTTTATTCTGTTCTTTTCTCTGGAGAGAAAACGACACTTTAATTCTTCATCTTGATGGACATCCCAGACAGGGAGGGAGGAGGAGGTAATAACCCAAGTGCATTCCACAGAGCCAGCTCTGAATACCTGCAGCCCACCCCGGTGTCACCTCCTGGTCCGCACCCAGGTTATAAATGGCTCCTGAGAGCAGCCGCAATTTCACGGTTCAGCAGCCAAATCACTGCAGTATTTTCCTGTGATAATTAAGCTATTAGCAGACAATGAGCAGCAGATTGTATCTCCCCATCCCACACGGGCGGCCTCTGCAATTAGGGGGGGTCTGATAGTATCACTGTGGGGTCTGTCAGGCCTGAGAAAAGACCATTAAAGGGATATGGAAGGTTTGTGGATCTTACTAGGTATATAATATACATCTATTTACTTCTATGCACTGCAACTTATGCAGACACAGACTCTGTATGGCAGGATATGCAGTGTAGTGTCATGGCATATAGCAGGGGTATCCAAACTCGGTCCTGGAGGGCCGCACACAGGCCTGGATTTGAGGATTTCCTTTCGCTGCACGGGTGAGTCAATCTGCATGACTGCAGAAGTAATAGTCTCACCGGGGTTGCTGCAGGGATATCCACAAATCCAGGCCTGTGTGTGTCCCACAAGGACTGAGTTTGGACACCCCTGGCCTATAGTGACCATATCTCAGCAGCATGTTGCTAAGAGATGGTCACTGATTGGTTAGTATGAGGCACTTCATATCCAGTACAGTAGAGTCTGTGTATTCATGAGCTGCAGAGGGCAGAACCATATAGGGACAAATGGTATGATTTTATGCCGTAAAAACAGAGCTTATAAGCATTTCTTAATAAAATAGAGTACATAAAAGTAGATACATAATATAAATCTTCCATATCCATTTAAAGACCCACTTCAAGAAACTAACAAACATGGCAGCTGTGTGATCCATGAAGCTAAAAACATTTTAAAAGAGCATTAGCATTATTGAAGACTCTTTTTATATATATGCACATTCGTATTGTCCTAGTCCCATCACTTCTTGAGAGCTGGAGCAAGGGGGTGTTTTATTATTTTTAACTGACGGGAGGAGTGAAGAAGATTTGTTATTTACTACTACTACTGCTCCTCCGAGAATGCAGACATCCCCCTCACACCAAAATATCATGGATGCCTCCAGAGCCCAACAGTTTTATTTTCTTATTTAAAGCATTTTTTTCTAATTAAAACTAGGTTTATGACTTTTTCCCTGCTCATTTCATGATATATAATCTTATTTATTAAGCTTTCTAGGGAAATTCCTATACATGTAACAACAAATATTACAATTGTATGTTTTTGCCGATTACTTCTAATAAAAAAATGAAATTAGAAAAAAAATCAACCTTTATATTTCAAACTTTTATGTGCACTTATTCTGATGCTGAGCCTGTCTGTTAGGGTGTGTCCTTGTAAACTAATGACATAAGACTTACTGAAATCACTGACAGTTTTAACTGCCACATTCCCACTGTACAGATAGAAGACTATGTGATGATCTGAAGAATAGTCCTCTTCTATCTGTACAATGGGAATGTGGCAGCTAAGAGATGTTAGATGTCACTGCAGTATAACTGTATTTAATAGGTAATCTATTAATGGTTATATTTTTTTCTTTTTACAATGTAACAACTTGTCTAGTTTCAAGTGTATTTCTTTAAAAGAATAAATGTTGAGTATAGGACTAGAAGGGTTCCCTTGTGGTCCAGTGGTTAGGATTCACCGATGCGACCTGGGTTTGATTCCAAGTCAGGAAGCAAAGAGGTCAGACCACCCTGAAGCCGAGCAGATTTGGGACCGGTCAGTACTCGGATGGGAGACCACCTAGTAATACCAGGAGCAGCTGTACGCTGTGGTTCGCTGGAGAAGGAACTGGCAACCCACTCTAGTATCCCTGCCATGAATACCAAGTGGATCAGCATGGCATGTTGCGGTCCATAAGGTCACTGAGAGTCGGAAACGACTGAACAACACACGCACAAAAAAATAGGACTAGATCAGGTCTCATCTACCTAAATCTTAAAAGACTACAGAAAAGCACATACTAAGTAATTTGTTAACACATTTCTTACAAGCTCTTTTTTGTTGTTCAGTTGTGTCTGACTCTCAATGACCTCATGGGCCATAAAACACCAGGCACATCTTTATGTCCATGGTCATGCTGATCCACTAGGTATTAATGGGAGAGTTACTGGAGTGGGTTGCCAGTTCCTTCTCCAGTGGGACACAGCTTCTGGTATTCCAAGATGGTCTTCCATCCAAGTACTGACCAGGCATGGACTCAGGCTGGTGTAACCTCTTGGTTCTTGGCCTGGAATTGAACCTAGGTCACAGTAGTGAAAGCACCGAATCCTAACCACTGGGCTACCAGGGACCCCACCCATGACTTACACAGCTGTTAATATTATTTTGGCCCATACCTGGCAAATAAGTGTCTTTTTTCTTCAACTGCACCGGTCCTTTAATCTTTAAAGCAACACTCCCTCCATCTGCCCTGAGGATGGTGACATATTTATCTCTCTCTAGTTTTCCACATAACTAATAAATTATAACATATTATGGAAAGTCCGGTCATGCAGGGAATTGCGCTCATTCCAGAGAGAAAGTAACATGTACGTCTTCTAATAAACTGTGAGCGCCTAATTAGTTTCCCCATCAGCACCACAGGTTAGTAAGCTCTTGGTATTCTGTTTGTGCAGTCACTGGAGCGATCAGAGATACAGTAAGGAAATCGCTAATTGCTGCACACAATTAGTGTCAGATGAAGCACATTAGATTAATATAACTGAAGCGTAAAACCGAATAAGGGAGGTAAAAAGAACAGACATCAAGGGGCAGGTCAAGAAACTGTGACTTAAAAAGATACTTTAGTCTAAGGCTGGACCTCACACAGGCCTAGATTTGAGGATTTCCTTTATGTTCACAGGATTTTTTCAGCAGGAATATGCTCAAATCCAGGCCTGTCCGTGGCTCTCCAGAACTTGACCACCTCTGCTTTAGTCACATATTTTGTTATTATGGAAACATTTGGAATTGTATTTACACTGAATCAAAATTAATGTATTTTATACTGTAATAAATATTTTAGTGAAATATTTTAGGCGTACTTGCTTTTATTTGCCACTGATATTGCTCAGTATATTTGCCGCCATCTTGCCCTTCATATGCTCCCTCACTGATATATATCTCCATGTTATTTAGTTGGTGTGTGCAGCTGTATATGCAAAGAAGATGTCACTGGCGGGCTCAGCCATCCACACAGCTGGGCAGGCTCCACTTATAGGAGGAGCCTCTCTACAGTTAGTGTGATTCTCCCAGGAGCTGGAAAGAAGGACTTTATTAAACATATAAAGTGTAATAAATGATATATATATATATATATATATATATATATATATATATATATATATATATATATATAATATATATATATATATATATATATATATTATACAGCACACAAAACTATCTCATTAATTAATACTAATTATACTAATATATATTTATATACTTCCATAATTCAAATACATATATATGACTGGGTTAAAAGTATGTACACATTATATGTACCTGTTATTTATATGTATACATATACATATACATTATATAAGTAATGATGCTGTTTAGTTCTTCACTCGTGTTCGACTCTCCATGACCCCATGGACCGCAGCACGCCAGGCATATTCTTTATGTCTCTGGTTGTGCTCATCCATATGGTTTTCTTGGCAAAGATAGTGGAGTGGGTTGGTTACCTTGGTTGACCCTACATGGTATAGCTCACAGCTTCATTGACTTACACAAACTCCTTCACCTTAGAGATCCCAAAGGGGGGATGAAGTTATACTGTATATTTATTAATGCAACAGTTTTGTGTGCTGTACAATAATATGTATTTATTTACTTAATAAAGTGCAAGTAAGCCCAAAATATTTAATATATTTCACTAGAATGTGTATAAAAATTATAGAAAATATTAATTTTGATTCTTTATAATTTAATTGGAGACACACAGTAAAGAATAATTGCACATAAAAGTGGCAAACATTCATATGTTGTATATTTTTTCCTTCAAAAACACATTTTGCATATTTAGTTATTTAAAAATATAAGTATATGACAAAAGTATAAAGACCTGTATGAATGCAAAAGGAAAATTCTGTCTGGACAATTGAAATGAGATAAGTAAAAGTTCCACTGCTGGAAAGCTCATTAGTTTACAAGGAAACACCCTGAGAAAGTAGCAATTAATAAGTGAATCTGTTATATTATATTGAATTGGTAACTTGCCCGTCATATCTGTGTCTATTTGCCCTCTCATTGCTCTCCGTCTCTCTCTGTGTCCTCTCTCTGCACTCTGCATGGCACTCTCCCTCTCCACTCTCCCTTCTCTCTCCCTCTCTCTCCCTTTCTCTCTTTCCCTCCCTCCCTCTCACTCCCTCCCTCTCCCGTTCTCTCTCTCTCCCCCCCCTCTCTTCCTCCCTCCCTCTCTCTGCCTCCCTCCCTCTCTGCCTCCCTCCCTCTCTCTCCTCTCTCTCTCCTTTTCTCTCTTCCCCTCCCTCCCTCTCCCTCCCTCCCTTTCTCTCTTTCCCTCCCTCCCTCCCTCTCTCTTTCTCCCTCTCCCATTCTCCCTCTCTCTCTCCCCCCCCCCTCTCCTTTCCTCCCTCTCTCTCTCTGCCTCCCTCTCTCTCTGCCTCCCTCCCTCTCTCTCCCTCTCCTCTCTCCCTTTCTCTATTTCCCTCCCTCCCTCTCTCTCCCTCTCTCTCCCTCCATTTCTCTCTTTCCCTCCCTCCCCCCTCTCTCTGTCTCCCTTTCTCTCTCTCCCTCCCTCTGTCTTCCTCCCTCTCTCTCTGCTTCCCTCCCTCTCTCTTCCCCTCCCTTTCTCTCTCCTTCCCTCAATTTCTCTGGGGGGGGGGGGGGGGGGGGGTTGGTTTCAAATATTATTTTTCAATCACAAAGTTTAGTTATTCAGTAGCTCATCCAAACAATTGCCTATGTGAGTCCTTTATTGCAATTTTAATGTAATATTTTATTACCTCTTGTTGGGGCACTGATTTATATTCCTGTCCATATTTTATTGCTTTTGTCAGTTCAGCATCAGTGGTGCGAACGGCTGACATCAGCAGACCGGCTGTCCTCCTGCGCTTCAACATGAGAGATCATCTCAAGTAACAAATACCTTGGAATCAAGACAGTGACAGGGCCCATTAATTAGGGGGGACATTAAATGATATCAGCATGACAGCCCTGTGAATCTTTCTCATACTTTATCAGCAAAACATTACTGTATAAGATGAATGTGAGTAGGTTGCAGGGGGTAGTGATGCATGGAATGACCTCTCAGCAGAGATGGCAAAAGGAATGAGACCGTTTATTAGCAACATATATAAAGATATACAGATCACTGGGCAAGAAATAGATGCAGCGGACACTTGGTGCTCATCATTAACTGGTTCCAGAAGGCATGACAAGTACCAAGGGTCTACTGTATAAGAGACAATAGTTAGCTGAGATGCGTCATCTAGTTTTTCAGGTCCATAGTCATAATAATTTCAAATGACAAATGTGAAATTAGATTAACCTCATAACCCCAAAAAATGACAGATGCTCCATAAGACTTGTAGTTTTTGACACTGGGGCAACTGGAACCTGTTTTTACAGGATTAGCCACCTAGGAGGTACCTTTGGTGCAGATAAGTTTTAGTCAGTTCTATAAAAAAGATGCCATAATGGTTTGGCACTTGAGGCTAAGATGAAATGGAAATGCAACTCACATTATGGTAACTTCCCCTCAGGTTCCAAGCCAACACACAGTGGAATATAGGCCCATTATGGAAGCGACCCATTATGGAAGCACCCATGATGCAACAATTATTATATTGAGTGTTATATAAAACCATTATGTGCCTATGCAACAATTATTATATGGAGTCTTCTATAAAACCATTATGTGCCTATGCAACAATTAAGGCTAAAAGACAGAAAGCAAAGGGTTGTTGTAAATGGAACATACTCCGATTGATCTAATGTAAGTGGAGTTCCTCAGGGTTTTATTAGGTCCTCTCCTTATTAACATATTTATTAATGACTTATTAATGAACTGGGCGGCTATATGGCAGATGAGATTTAAAATGAATAAATGTAAGGTTATGCATCTGGGAAGGAAATATATCCATGCAATTTATAATCTTAATGGAGCAAATCTAGGGGTATCAGATATTGAAAGGGATTTGGGAGTGCTTGTGGACAACCACCTAGGTAGCAGTGCTCAAAGCCAAGCAGCAGTTGCAAAGGCAAATAAAATATTAGCATGTATTAAGAAGGGTATAGACGCCAGGGAAGCAAATATAATTCTGCCACTATACAAATCTCTAGTACGCCCTCATTTGGAATATGGAGTACAATTTGGCACCGCTTCATAAAAAGGTCATTTTAGAGCTGGAAATGGTACAGAGAAGGGCAACAAAACTAATAAGGGGAATGGAGGGGCTAAGTTATGAAGAAAGACTAACAACTGAACAACAACCAGAAACAGACATATTCTACATTAATATTCATTATGTTGATAACTAAGTTGTCCATGCTTTAAAATGATTTATTTATTTATTTACCAAACTGTTTTATTGCCCCATGTGTACAAGTACAGTTGGTAAACAGAAGGAAATACATTTATCTTGTTTACTTTAGTAAAACTATCCGTAATAAAGGTGTACGTGTGAGATTGATGAGTTATGCAAAGTGTAATTAGTCACTGGAGAGCCCCCGACCACGGCCCGTGACTCACTCTGATCCGACACTCAGCTAAACACAGTGTGTGACATCACATTAGATGCAAAGTGTTACAATGTATCAGGGCCTGATATGGACCTCACAAGTGGAGGGAGGGGCAGGTGAAAAGTGTGTGAAAAGCAGCAAAATAACAAATGGCCGGGCAGGGGGGATCTGATTTGGGATAATTGATGCCTGTGGGCCGACACTTTCACACAATCCGCACTTGTATAATATATATTCCCCCCCCCCCCCCCCATGTCCAGGTGGTACATTGTGTATATTATACTCAACACTTTTATTCTAATCTATCAGTTTAATTATTTTTGAGCGTTTTTTATATTTACATATTTCCAAATGTCAATCTGTTGAAGTACAACCCCACATTTAAGGGCAAAATCCTGTTTTCTAGTTGTGACCAAGTCTCACTTTCAACAGACCACAATTTGTCTGACCTCTCTGCAATGATCTGCCCATCAGCTTAATTAAAGCACACAGGCCTCTTCACCATGACAAGGTAGCAATCCAGAAGGGGGACAAACAGGGCTGTATCTACCTTTTTCGGAGCCCCTAGGCAGTGAAGTGGAGGAGCCCCTGAGAGTGAGTACGCAAGGTGTGCACGGACCTATTTTTGCCTTTCTGTGCGAGTAAGTCCCCTTTCCTGTTGTAACTCTCTTGTTCTAGGTGGTTACCTCCTTATGCCAGTCCATGAACTGCAACATTTCATTTCTTTTAAGAAGTGGCACTCCTCACAGGGTAGTGCCCCTAGGCGGTTGCCTAGTTTGCCTAATGGGTAATCCGGCCATGGGGACAGAGACTGAGAAACACGTAAATAAATATTTAGATGTGCAGATGGAAAGTGTGAGTGACAAAGCGACACATACACAAGACAAACAAACTCAGTCTTACAGAACCAGCACCCAAATACACACACAAACACACTGACACAACATATAGATATATACAGAGACAAAGAGAAGCAAATATACATGGAAAATATGCGCTCAGGCACAGAAACACAAAACCCACACGTACAAACACACACAGAAGACATATACATAGGTACAGGAACATACAGATATAGTGCAATACACATCTGCAGACACACACAAATGCACACATTGCTGCTGTTTAGCCATTCAGTCATGTCCAACTCTCTGTGACCTTATGGATCACAGCACACCATGCACAATAATCAGTCACTACCCCTCTGAGCTCCATCAAGTTCATGTTCATTGCTTCAGGGACCTCATCTATCCATCTCCGCCTCTGTCGCCCCCTTCTTCTTGTGCCTTCAATCTTTCCCAGCATCAGAGTCTTCTCTAGGGAATCCTGCCGTCTTATGATATGGCCAAAATATATGAGCTTCAGCCTCCTGATCATTTCTTCCAGTGATCAGGTTGTCTTGATTTCCTGAAGCATTGATTTATTGGATCTTCTTGCAGTCCAAAGGATTCTAAGTAGTTTTCTCCATCATCACAATTCAAAAGCGCTCAGACTTCTTTATGGTCCAGCTCTCACATACACATACAGAGAGTTAAAACACACACAAACACATATACACACAAGCATATACTGAGCCACCACAGACATAAACAAGAAAACACATACAAACACAGACATATACCGAGAGACTCAAACACACACAAACACAGTAACACAGACATACTAAGACCAGGCACACCAGCACGAACACATAGAAATGGAAAGGCACACACACATATATATATATATATATACTGTATGAGGAGTGATAGAAGCCTCCACCATACACAGAACAGTGGTACAGAAAATGAATAGTACATTAGTGATTCTATTTGAATGTCTAAAAAATAAGTTAATTTCCTGCTCAAGTTTCTCAAAAATACAGCTGATGCACTGCATTCTGGGAAACTGGGTGAGGACATGCAAATGAGACCACAATGCAACCTCACTCTATTAATCCCAAAACAACTACATACACATTTCCTTTTAGGTATATTCTTGCTGTATTGCACAGCTTTAAGCATAAGGTGCCATGCATATAGTGTTTTTTGGATTAATAGAGTGAGAGTGCATTGTGGCCTCATTTGCATGTCTCCACCCAGTTTCCCAGAGTGCAGTGCATCAACTGTATTTTTGAGAAACTTGAGCAGGAAATAAGTTTATTATGTTATTTTTTTGGAAATTCAAATGGAATAACTAATGTACTAATTATTCTCTCTCTCCCTCTCTCTCTATATATATACATATATATATATATATAAGCATGCAAACACGCCCATTTAGGCACACATATAAACACACACACACACCAATGCACAATTGTTCTTTTATCTGCCCTTCATTCTGTCTCATTCTGCATAATTAAGCCGACTGGTGGTCATTAGGCAGCTGTTGTGGCATGAACGGTAATGGAAGACAGTTTAGTTGACATGTCCCGTTTTACCCTTTTTAACAAAATAATCTGAATCTTGTGTCACTGGTTGATATTTTATATCTAAAACTCAATTTTATGCTATTAATACTTTATTGCATGAATTCTGACCAGTATAATATTGTGAACTAAGACATTTCAAGAAATAACAGCTTGCAAGATTGTTAACCATAAAGCAAGAACTAAAAAGATTGCAAGCTCTTTGACTAGTCTACATTTAAAATAATCACATTGCATCATTTGTTTACCACACTGTAGTACAGTAGATTTCTATATACAGTAGAATCACGGTTTACCGGCACTCAGCTAACCGGGACTCTCAAGCAACCGGCACCGACATCAATTCCCCATTTTAGATTTACTCCCGCTAAACCGTCATCACCGGCACTATCCGCACTAGCCGGAGTTCGAGACTGCAAAAAAAAAAAAAGGCTAACTTTTTCCCTAAATGTTTTTTTGGGCCCTAAATGGCCCAGTTTAGGTGCTAATGCCTTTTTAAAGGCATTTTGTTTTATTTGGGGGTAGTTAAGTGTCATTTAGACCCTTAAATTCGGGGACACCCAATAAATCGGAAACTACAGTTATCCGGCAATAGGGAGTCCCCATAGGTGCTGGATAAAGGGGGGTTTACTGTAATGTCAGGTAGGATTGTATTATGGATTCCCTGGTGGTTAGGATTTGGTGCCTTCACCGCTGCAACCTGGGTTTGATTCCAGTCAGGGAACCAAGAGGTAACACCACCCTGAAGCCATACAAGATTGGGCCTGGTCAGTACTTGGATGGGAGACCACCTAGGAATACAGGAGCAGTATGCTGTGGCCCATTGGAGAAGGAACTGGCAGCACACTCCAGTATCTCTGCCATGAATACCAAGTGTATCAGCATGGTGTGTTGCTGTCTATGAGGTCACGGAGAGTCGGACATGACTGAGCAACACAAAAACACACACAGAACTGTATTGGCATTTTGTCTTTGTTCCTATAAGGATTAGATAATTGCGAGGAGTGTGCGGAAATTCAGATAAGATCTGTATTTAACTCTAAATGGCACACCTTACAATTGGAGAGTAAGCTCCCATAGGATAATCCCCCTCAAGATACAGGCAGACCCCATAACACAACCAGAGTCAGAAAGACATGTATGGCTTTCTATAGCCATTATTTTATATCCCTGTCTTACATAGCAGCTAATGTTGTTTGTTTGGTAGATATTTCACAAGCATGTGAAGCTTTTTACAAACTGCAGTGTTCCTTTAAAATGAACTTTTTTGATCAAATGGACTTTACAACAACAAATAAGAAAGTAAAAAGAAAAAATGAAATACAGATTTCAACTCATATATGTTATTACCAGAGAATCAGCATTGTAATACTTGCTTTGGCAGGGGTGGGGACCTTGAATGCTGATAAGAGCAATTTCTGCAGTCAGAGCTTGCACTAGAAAATCTAAATATTTATATATATATTTGTCACTTTTAAAGTGCCACTGTAATGGTCTTATAAAGGGCTCTCAAACCAATAGTTAGGTAGGGCTCGATGAGGAAAATAAGTAATTACTATTTCTCAATCATGCCTCAGGCCCTATGTAAGCTCCAGATCTCGCAAAATTCTGAATGAAGTTTTGTGTCAGGAGAGGAGCCACCGATATGATAGTGGATGGGAGAGTTTAATGTGTCCGCAGTAGTCTGAGTTAACCCTCAATTCACTTCTCAGCTCATTGTGCAATTTATTAATGACCCCTCTCCCATGTTATACCTAGCTCAACGTGGCTAATTGTGAGCTATAGTGAATGAGGTGTGTTAGGGGCGTGTCAGGGGCGTGTAACCCAAGGCTATAGAGAAAACCCAACTACTCTGAATTCTCTAAACCCTCATAGGTCTTATTAGTGATGTGAACCTTGTGTGATTGGCTAGGGAAAAGACAACACAGAAGTTATTGTTAATGGATTAGGGATATGGCCCATGGGGATCCTTAAGGACCACTATGATAGTGGTTAAGGTGCTATGGATTAGGGAGATGGTCCATGGGGATACTTAAGGACCACTATGATATTGGTTAGGGAGCTATGGATTAGGGAGATGGTCCATGGGGATCCTTAAGGACCACTATGATATTGGTTAAGGTGCTATGGATTAGGGAGATGGTCCATGGGGATCCTTAAGGACCACTATGATATTGGTTAAGGTGCTATGGATTAGGGAGATGGTCCATGGGGATCCTTAAGAACCACTATGATAGTGGTTAAGGTGCTATGGATTAGGGAGATGGTCCATGGCGATCCTTAAGGACCCCTATGATAGTGGTTAAGGTGCTATGGATTAGGGAGATGGTCCATGGCGATCCTTAAGGACCCCTATGATAGTGGTTAAGGTGCTATGGATTAGGGAGATGGTCCATGGGGATCCTTAAGGACCACTATGATAGTGGTTAAGGTGCTATGGGTTAGGGAGATGGTCCATGGCTATCCTTAAGGACCCCTATGATAGTGGTTAAGATCCTTTGGATTAGGGAGATGGTCCATGGGGATCCTTAAGGACCACTATGATAGTGGTTAACATGCTTTAGGGGACCCTACTCCCATGGTAGGAGGTTACGTTTAAATACCATGTAGGACGCACAATTTTTATAGGATTGAAGGAACACCAGTTGCATGGGGTTACAGTTAGGTGCCATGGGGGTCCATAAGGTCCTCCATAGTTATAGTTTAAATTACCACCGTTTATGAGCAGGTTTCCCCCTATACCTCCTTCTGTGAGTGGATTGCCTAATAAACCTCATAATATGGGTGAGTGTCTTCCTATACTTTCCTATGTGAGGGAGTGGCCCCTATACCTCCTTATATGATTGGGTTGCCCCTATACCTCCTTATATGAATGGGTGGTCCCCTATAGCGGGTGTCCCCCTATAACTCATATATGAAAACTCACTGGTCTTTTAAAAATGTTATTACCCCCCATAAATCCACATCACTAGATTTTGTTTTAATATGTGTTTTTTATTAAAAATTGAATGTATTTTAATATTTTATTTATACAATTTGCATTTATTACTGATATAAAACAGCAAAACAATAAAGTTGTGTATGTATTTCCCACGCACGTGAATAGATAATGAACACTGCTCTCTACTGTTGTATGTGGGTAATTATTGATATCACTGCTAAATAATACGCAGAGAGGATTGTTTTGCCTCTCTCTGTGTCACAGGCCAGTCTGTGTGTGTTTCTTGGATGGGGCACAGTAAAGATCCAGAATAACAATCCAGAATCTACTGTGCTCTTGAAGATTCGGTAGGAAGGGCACCTGGACGGCAAGGTCAGGTCTGAACGGAATTAATAATATTGACATTGACTTTTAGTGACGTTAAGAGATGAAAAAACACCGAACATAAAAAGAAAATGAGGTAAATGTGCAATGAGGCTGGAAATGCACGGAGCAGCCCGGCAGCCTTGGGAAAGAACAGTTTACAGAATGATGTTATTTCACTGGAAAATAAAAATGACCAGATGATCAAAGTAGAGAACCCATGCCAAGTCAGCTGGTAATGTCTGCCCTCTATCTGCAGCTAGATTTTAATTGGAGGCTTCCCCTTTAAATCCTTATGGAAACATTGATACAAAATATAATTTATAGAATTATAATACAATAAATGGAATATCAGACAATAGAGGGCAAAGGTCACCTGTAATGCTCATACAATTAGGATTCATTTGTTTATTTAGTTACTGATTAGCAATAAATATTTTTTAAAGGCACTCTGACACCCCAAAACGAAGTATTTTTAAGTTATCCTTAAAGGCATATCTAAGTGAGCTGGCTTATTACATTTCTGCAATCCTTAGGCAAAAAACATAATTTATGTATGCTGCACATTTCACATCTAAAAATCCCTCTAATGATTATGTTAAAATCCTCAGGGGTGGGTACACAAGCCCCTGATCCCCACCCAATCAGCATGCAGCATTAGGGGAGCAGTTTTTAAAACATTACAAACCCTGTGTGCCTTCCTCAGCCAATAGAAGAGCACTGATGGCAGCCCTGATGTCACTGCTTGGGATGTGCCTCCTGCAGCTGTCTGCTCTCTGACTGTTCTGCCCATGCCTTTCACAACAGATACACTACATATCACAGGCTGGTATACAGCACAAACAGGGACACAGAGTTCATTCAAAAGTTTTGGGTAACCTCAAATTATTTTAAATGTTATGCTAATTTAGTGTGTGTTAACCCTGATTTACAACAGTCAGAAATTACAAGATATTCTGCAAACTTCAAGGTAAGTGTTTCAATGTTTATTTTGGGATTGTTTCATGCAAAAAAATAATGTTTGCATACACTACTAATTATCCTTTATCAGATGAACTCATAATCCAGCTCACTTAGATATGCCTTTAAACAGCATGAATAACTGGTTATTCTATGTATTAGTCATTTTTCTACACTGGTGCATTCTGGAGAAATTCAGTATCATTTGTGCAGCTCTTATTGTTGTCATCCATTTGGAAACCCTACTCCCTCCCATATCAATTAGTTTCACATATAATAGTTGTCAAACTACGAATCGTTGTCACGCTTTGCGAGCTGGTGAAGCGAGCTTGCAAGAACTCGCGAGGGACGCAGTTTGGTCCGCTCATTGCAGGCCGCAAATGCGGACCCTCACGAAGCGAGGGGCCGCATTTGTGGAGGTGGAGGCTACAAACACCCACACAAGCGGCAATTTAAAAAAATAGATGTAACACGCAATCACTAAATACGGACTTAAACCAAAAAAATACAAGCATTCAAAAATACGACCTTAGCGCGCACCTGAAAACATTAAAAACACAGTAAATACACTCAAAAAAGACATAAAAAGCTTACCCACAGCAAGGGGGGGGGGGCACCCAGGACCTCTGCAAGTGAAGTTACACCTCAATTTAAGTCCAAATTCCCGAGTTTAGACACACGCAAATCCCCTAAGAGACAGAAAAAATAGCCGCCGAAAAAAACGAAAACTACAGGACCGTAAAGACACGTACGAGTTACAAGATACACTCTTACCAAGGACGCTAAATCACCCACACCCGCGTACCAGATACACATTTGCCGCCATTTTACAACACTAACTTACACAATGAGGAAGTACACAGCTACCCTAACGGCTTCCCCTCGCGCACGCAGCCTATTTACACTACACACTGCACACATTGCTGACACTTACACCTCAGCTCACCAACAGTGCAAACCGACATTGTATGCTGCAGCCACATCAAAACAGATTGTCAGCTCTTCAGCACAATGCTTCCTGCATAGATTACTTACAAATAGGTAAAGTATATTAATGTATTAATTTATTAATAATTTAATTAGCATACAAAAATACATATACACAAAAAAAAAACACTCTCGCATAAAACACAAAACCCATTCACTGCGAGCCTCACAACGAGCCCCAACACTGCTCATACAAAGCCTTGCAATAAGCGCAAAAAGCAGATCAGCGCAGAACAAACAATAACAGCAAAAGCGCCTATCAGAAAAAAAAAATACAACAACCAACAGCTTCGGCGCTCATTGCTAGCCACGCGATGAGCGCAGAAGGCGCTCAGCGCGAGGCTCGTAATGAGCAACAAAGGATCTCAGACAACGAAAAAAAATGTATGTCTGTAGCAAACAGCATTACCTGCCTTACAATTTAATTGCCCCATCATTTTTGACGGGCAAATCGTTAGTATAAATATATACTGTATATATATATATATATATATATTTTTTTTTTTTCTTAATATTATTTTTTTTTGTAGAGAGTAGTTCACTACAGCAATGTCCCCATCCAGTTTTCCCAGAGTGCATTGCAGCAACTGTATTTCTGAGACATTTGAGCAGGAAATCCATTTATTAGCTTATTTTATAGGCATTAAACAGAATAACTAATGTACTACTCATTGTTTGTACTACTGTACTCAGTATGGTGGAGGCTTCTATCATTCTTAGCCCACCATATGTGAAACGATTACTGTAGTGAACTACTCTCTAGAACAATGCACCACACAAACCAGGCACCTGCCCCACACTGATGATCGGCAGTAACCGTGAAACATTTTTTGTATGTGGGTAAGTGACCTGCTGTGTAAATAATCCATCCGTTGCTTTGTCTAAAACTGTGAAACACAGTTAGCATAAGCTTAAAAGAAGCCATGTTTAAAATGGTTATTGAATTAATTAGAGTGAGCATGCATGTTGGTCTCATTTGCATGTTCCCACCTGTTTTTCACAGAGTGCAGTGCATCAACTGTATTGCTGAGAGATTTGAGCAGAGAATACACTTATTAACTTATTTTTTAGACATTAAAATGGAGTCACTAATGTACTATTTATTGTTTGTACTGTATATATATATATGAACTGGCCCCACACTGATGAAAGGCAATAACCTCGAAACAGTGCTGTCTGTGGGTAGGTTTCCTGGCTTGTATATAATCCTTCCTGAACTTTGCTAAAAGCTTTGAAATACAGCAAGCATATGCTTAAAAGGAGCCATGTTTGAAATGGTATTTGGATTAAAGAGCAAAGCCTTTGTGGGCGTATTTTCATGTCCCTACCCAGGTTCCCAGAATGCAGTGCAATAATTGTATTTCCCAGATTTCCTGGCATGAAACAAGTTTTTTTATTTGTTTTATCAATTCTAATGTAAACACAAATGTACTATATATGTGTATATATATATATATAAAACAGTAGATAGAAACTACTGTCCTGATAACATTGTTTGCCTCCTTCCCTGCACTGGCTGTTATAGACAACCCCATACCATTCAGGGAATTTTCCTCTCCAATCAGCCACTTTTTATCTAATCTTTGCACTAACATTTCTATATTATCTAGATTATCCATACAATTTATCAATATAATGCTAACTGATAATCTACAAGACTCTGTGGTTTAATACTTTGGAAACACCTGTATATGTATTCAAAGACTATCAATAAATGAATATATTCAAGGTGGAGCAAAAGTAAATAATCTTTGTGATCTCTATATTTATTTGTGCAAATCACTGATGGTATCTTTTAATCCCCAATTTGCTGTTGAACTGTATTCCGGCAATAATATCAGTATATTTACTTTATGTATTTGCATGTATACCTAAGGATGACAGCGGTGAGGATATACAACATCTACATTTTCAATTTTAAATGGCTTCTCTAAAAAAAACAAGGAATATTAAAGGAAAATAACATATTTTCAGTCCCCTTGCAAAGGAAGCTTTTAATTAAAACCGCACTCTGAGGCCAGTCACCCTGAATGTGTTTTCAAAATTTACATTTACACAGGGGATAAAAATTAAGTTTATAACCTTTGCAGCAATTGTTTTTTTTAATCATAAAAATGTCTATTCACATATATTTGAGTTTTAGCACATAGACTCTGGAACAACTCTGGACAGCAGATTAATAACTGCAATTACGGGATCATTGATATATATAACATGGTTGGGCTGTGAAAAGGATAGAGAACCCACATTGAAGCCTATGCCGGCACTTGGAGTCATCCAACGGTGTGGGTCATGTACGTTCCTTTTATCCAGGGCTCAGACTACCTGTTTGTTCATTAATGTCGATCAACTTTAATTTATCTCAGGGAACTTTAGTTTCCTACTTGATCTTGCTATGGAAATGAAGCAGATGACATGTTTTTTTTATCTTTTGCTCACTTATATTTATCAACCTTCCTGGTTTCCAATTTGCCCTTTACTCTATTGTTTATAACATTATAGCTGTGTGTAGTTATTACCAACCTAAAGAGAACTTTAACGTTACAAACTTGTTTTTTAAGAGGTTCTTTCATTTTTATTATGATCTGGACCGTTCAGATTTATATGATACCCACACTCCAGTTACTACATCTATCTATCTATCTATCTATCTATCTATCTATCTATTTATCTCTCTCTACATCTATCTATCTATCTATCTATCCCTCTATGTGTCCGTCTATCTATCTATTTATCTATCTATCCATCTATGTGTCTGTCTAACTCTATCTATCTATCTATCTATCTCTATCTGTCGGTCTATTGATATCTGTTTCTATCTATCTATCTATCTATCTATCTATCTATCTATCTATCCATATATTTGTCTACCTACCTAACTTTATATGCATCTATCTATCTATCTATCTATCTGTCTGTCTATCTGTCTATCTATCTGTCTATCTATCTATCTGTCTATCTATCTGTCTATCCATCCATCTATGTGTCCGTCTAACTCTATCTATCTATCTCTGTCTGTCTATCGATATCTGTATGTATGTATGTATCTATCTATCTATCTATCTATCTATCTATCCATCTATCTATGTGTCCGTCTAACTCTATCTATCTATCTCTATCTGTCTGTCTATCGATGTATGTATGTATCTATCTATCTATCTATCTATCTATCCATCTATGTGTCCCGCTAACTATATCTATCTATCTATCTATCTATCCATATATTTGTCTACCTACCTAACTTTATATGTATCTATCTATCTATTACTGTTTATTTGCTCATAGACATATGTACAAGAACAAACATACAGTAATATATAGAAAGAGACATTATAACAGAAAATTCCAGTAAGACTATGTACGCCATGTGGACATTCCTTTGTATTTGGACACATTCTTCCATGGAAGCCAGTCGCCCCTTGGACAAGTGCTGCCCGAGACTTATTGGCCTAGGCAGAGACACACCAATGACAGATA
Organism: Discoglossus pictus; assembly: GCA_027410445.1. Taxonomy (NCBI): domain Eukaryota; kingdom Metazoa; phylum Chordata; class Amphibia; order Anura; family Alytidae; genus Discoglossus; species Discoglossus pictus. The sequence continues at coordinate 35,142,598 of CM050176.1, read as the reverse complement.
TTTTTCTAGTCTAATGTGAGCCCGCCCTATGTCCTGAATTAACACACATGCACTTCCATTAACCACCTTGTCATATATCCAGAAGCCCTGGTCTTGCTGACTTTATTTTTCAAAAGTGATTTTCCTACAACTGATCCAGAAAGAGATCTCGACTGTCACATCCTCTGTGACTAACAACTACACGGACTCTCTTTGTTTACCACAAGGACTTGTCACTGGGGCTTCCGTACTTTGTGTCTCAGAAAGTGCAATATTTTCCTCCCTTGCTCAGCCCCAGCAGATCACGCCCGATGTTAATGGGAAGTGTTGAAAGGCCGAGCCCTCCCAGGTTGAGTTGTTCTCTTGCAGGAGGCCTGATAGCTGCCTGATAACAATTCCTGGGCTTGGCTCCATGTTGAGAGCGCGCTGAGTGCTCATTGTGTTACTTTCCACTGTAGAGAGATCACATTTGGAGGAAGCGTGGTCGCCTTAATTAGACTTCTGGGAAGCTCTGGAGATCCTGAGGCATCAGTGATGATGTCAGGCTCATCTTCATTCATCGCTGATTCCTCTCTGATAGTAAACACACTTATACTCCATTCATCATCACAATGTGGGAAAAGCAAGTGATTGTGGGTAATATGATCATAGAAAATAGAGGTACTGACACAATAAATAATTTATCCATGGCATAAGGTATCCTCAACTGTATGGTTTATAGCACTATAGTATGATATAAAATGCATACAAACTTGTCAAAAAGTTTAAATTGGCAGGAAATGTCAGATAAACTATTTTTTTAGCTAGAAAAAATAGATATATTTTGGTGAAAAGTGCATGTTTGAATATGTGAGAGGGGTGTTTATATATTTGCAGGAGCAGGGCTTGCAGTAAAAGAGGAGCAGGGCCCTGGTGCAATGCAATTCAGGTCTCCTTTATACAAGATAGGGGCCTGTCGGTATATATATACATGTATATTTATATATGTAGGTGGGCAGACTAGATCACCCTTCTATATAAAATACATTTAGAGACCCATTTTACTCCAGCACCTAGAGGGCCCTTACATGTTGTGGGCCCCAGTGCTTTACATTTGATGCACCAGCAGCAGTTCTGCCAGCATTTAAGCATGTACGGAGAAGGTGGTAGAGTTCAAATTCCAAAAGCTCCTCTCCTTCCTCTCCCACCCCTCGCTCTAGTGTACACCAAATTAATACATGCCCTCAGACTCCAGGCTATCAGGATGTGCTGAAGCAAAACAAGATGGGACCACCTATGCACAAAATTCAACAGCATTTCATATTTTCTCTAAGAACCATTTTTAGCAAATTAAATAGTTTTCTTGGCAACCGAGCTATTTCCCCAATTTTCTCTGTATCTTCCTACCTGCCTCTTCCTATCCTCTCCTCCAGTTTGTATACATTGGGGGGCGTTCAACTAAATGGTCCCTGAATCCACTAATAGTTGAACATGAGCTTTACTGAACCCATTACTGTACTGGCTATAACATTATATCATTTGGGTTATAACCAACTTTCTGTATACTACATATTTGTATTAATATTATTACAAGATTGACTCATAGACTGTTATTCTAAGTTAACTCATAAATAATATTAGATGTGTGATTTTCTATATTAACCGGTAGTGAATCTAATGTATACAAGTTTATAGACCATGGACAGGTAGTTCAATTCTCAAGATGTTTCCTCTCAACAATACATTTTGGGAGTGGTAGTTGACTGACATTTTATTGGCTGGAAAATTACATAAACCAGAATTTAAGGTTAATGAGTTAATTTAAATGTAGTAGATAAGTGGAATAACCAGGGCCGGGTCTATCTTTTTGGAGCCCCTGGGCAGTGAAGTGGAGGAGCCCCTGCTAGTCAGTATACAAGGTATGTACAGAACCATTTTTGCCTTTTCTGTGCATTTAAGTTCCTTTTCCTGTTGTAACTCTCTTGTTCTAGGTTATTACCCCCTAGTAGCCAATCTATGCACTGCAACATTTCATTTTTTTTAACCCAAAAAACATTTTTTTCTTTAAAGTGGCGCCCCACACAGGGAAGTGCCCTTAGGCTGCTGCCTAGTTGGCCTAATGGGCAATCCAGCCATGGGAATAACCTTTGGCTGGAAGTGGTATGAAAAAGCATAACAAGTACCAAAGAATGATCATTAATTATGAAAAGTATTTTATTCAGATAAAATAAGTAGACTAAATGGGCCTTTTTGTTTCTATCTGCCATCAAAGCTAAGCTTTTAGTGTCCATTACAAAAGCTGATGTCCAGTCTTTGAACCTGCTTAAAGGTCCTCTATAGCTTTGGAAAATCAACACATACTTGTGAATTATGTAGTAAGTCATGGGCATAAAAGCATTTTTGGAGAAAGTCATATAATTAGCTTGTGTCATAAATGTCCATCTCAGGGGTAGTGTTACCCTACTGGGGCTTGCTCTTCAATCAGGTTCTATCATCAAGTTGTTATGTCAAATGAATAAAACTTGACATAGAACTTATCTGAATCCACAGCCTTCTTCCAAGGATTTTAATCCTGTTAGGAACATGGATAACATTTCTGCTGCCAATAAAGCAAACCTGAATACAGTGGTTAAAAATTAAATGTTGTAAACACATTTTGCTCATTATTAAGTCAAGTTCTTCATAAGAGCTTACTATTTACTTATAATAATAATAATAATAATAATAATAATAATAATAATTATACTTCAGTGGTGCATTACCAAGACAGACAAGAGGGATGGGGCTCATACTTATATCTAACAAAGTCACGCAGTTATAGCGCTTGGACGTAGATCAGAAAGGCGTTCCCGGGTTTCACAGACTGGATTTAAGTTAATGTGATGTTAACCAGAAGCGCACATTCTAAGCAGTTTGGTTACAAGATAAAACACCCGTCACCCGTCCAAGCCTCCAATCAGTGCGCTTTGATTGCACGCGCTCTCTTCATGATGTAATGACACTTCCAGCTGCATCTTAAAGCTAATTAGAAACACCAACTATAAGCCTGAGTTTCCTACAGTCATTGCAGACAAGATGCTTGATATTTATGAATGAGTTTCATGTTACAAAATGTAGAGTGTTGTTCAGGTGGAACTTAAAATATATTGTTGTGTTTACATATATAAATATATATATACAATTTTGGAGGGAGCTCAAGTTCTTGGTAATGTCACTGTTGTGACATATTTTCTCCACTTGATGACTGTCTTCACTGTGTTCCATGGTATATCTAATGCCTTGGAAATTCTTTTGTACCCTTCTCCTGACTGATACCTGTTAACAATGAGATCCCTCTGATGCTTTGGAAGCTCTCTGGACCATGGCTTTTGCTGTGGGATGCGACTAAGAAAATTTCAGGGAAGACCAACTAGAGCAGCTGAACTTTATTTGGGGTTAATCAGAGGCACTTTAAATGATGGCAGGTGTATGCTGACTCCTATTTAACACAATTTGGAATGTGATTGCTTAATTCTGAACACAGCTACATCCCCAGTTATAAGAGGATGTGCAGACTTATGCAACCACATTATTTTTATTTTTTATTTTTCTTCCCTCCACCTAAAAGATTTCAGTTTGTTTTTCAATTGAGTTGTACAGTTTATAGGTCACATTAAAGGTGGAAACAGTTCTGAAATGATTTATCTTTGTCTCATTTTTTTACAGCACAGAAACCTGACATTTTAACAGGGGTGTGTAGACTTTTTATATCCACTGTATGTATATATATATATATATATATATATATATATATATATATATATATATATATATCTATATATATATATATATATACATACTCAGATTATTCATCTACATACTATATATATATATATATATATATATATATATATATATATTTATATAAAACTCTCGGTTCCTTTATAGATTGCTGCTTGATGACTACTCTTCCCCTCTCAATATGAATTATGCCAACTCTAAAGCCATTTTTACCCTCTCCAAAATACTAGACTGTTCACACCGATTCTAAATAAACCATCTGACGACCCTCCTTCAACTTCTGTCTCTGTAAACCATTTGGCGTCAAAACCTTTTAAACCTTCTCATTTACAAACTCAATTTCTCTCTTCTAAACCTTGCTCATCCCTCTCCAATCTGGTTTCCTTGGTCTATACTTAATAGTCAGCACTGACCAAAGTAATAAACGACCCGCTCTCAGCCAAGTCCAAGGGTTACCATTGCGTCTAATGCTTCAACCTCAACACACCGCTCATCCTCTTCTCCTATCTATCCAGTCCTTTGATATAATCCTTGGTTCACATCCTACTTTTCCGACCTTCACCGTTTCCTTCTTTTGGTTCCACAAGGTTCAGTCCTGGCTCCATTGCTCTTTTCTATTTACAAACCCTCCATTGGCCATCTTATAAAGTCCTTTGGCTTTCAGATTAATTTGTATTCATATGTACCCGCCCACATCACACTTATGTTCTCTACTATCTTGACTCACCACCTGCCACATCTAAATCTCTTCTTCCAACTGGTAAAAAACCTCACGCCCCAAATCTCTCTTACTCAATAATACTTGCCTTCAAGTCTCACATTCAGTCCCCAGCTAAAACCTGCTGATCTCACTAAAGAATATCTCCAGAATTCACCACTTTCTTCCATTATTCTCTACAAATGTCTAATACACTAAATCATGGTGCCCGGTGTAGGTCAATTCTCATTGATCTACCTACCAACAGTCTGTCCCCATTTCAATCCATGATGAGTGTTTCCTCATTTAATTGAGCTTTCGTAGAGACACAGGCTTCAGAAATGTAGCCCGCAAGTTATTTTACTATTCAATTGGCATCTTTTTGCGGGCTCTGATTGGGTTACGGCCTCCGGTCTCCGATTCGATGCGATGGTTAACATCGCAAGTTAATGCCCCTCCAAACCTTTGATCTTTCACGCCACAAGAGTTGCGAACGCTGAAATCGCAAATTGCTATTTCACTGCCCCTCGCTAAGCAAGCCGTCAAGCCCGCAAATGGCAAAAGTCAAACCACAAGTCACGGGTACCAAGAAGGACTCGCAAAGGGCTTAATGACATGTCTGTAGCACCTTAAATGCCAATATACACACACTACTGTACTTTTATTAAACGTGAAAGTGATGTTAGGTCTTAGAAGTAATAGCACAACATTCTCAAGCTCGCAAATCGGGCCACAAAAATACTTTATTTCATGTTTAATTTCGGTGTTAGATCGATCCCGCCAATCAATGTCTTAATACATATAATAGAACCCGCATGTAATAGACTATCATGTTTATGGCTTTATCAATATTGCATTATATCTGGAATGTGATCCGATGTAACCCGTAATTCAAGCCCGTAGGACTTTGAAATCTAACCTCCATTTTTCAAAGCCGTAACGATGACGATCTCTGTTTCCATTGGCTGTTTTTAATCGGCCTGAGTTATGGCCTTGCGTAATTGATCATGTTGAAGCTCGCAAATGCTACATACAATGACATGGTTTCCGAATTTTGCTATCGGTCCCTAACTTGCGTTATTGAGCAATTGAATAGCACCGTAAGTCGAGGCCGCTATACCTCCATAACTTTCACCTCCGAACTGAATGAGACTCATGGTCTTTACTTACCACTCCACTTCCAAGGCACTTCTCTGTCAGTCCCTCCATTGCATCCTCATATTCAAGCCCTCTATATCTCTCCTCTTAACTCCAAGTATTCCCCGAATTGCCCCCTATTGTTGTCTCCAGAATCTGCTCATTTCCTCCTCTATTATTATTTCCTTCTACTTCCTGCCACAGGACATCTCCCGTGTCCCCCCTACCTCTCTCTGTTAGACCCTCTTTTCACTTTCAGACCTTTTCAGAAAACCTATGGCCCTCACTCCTACAACCTATAGACACCTCCACCTCCTCCAGCCTGTTACTGAATATTCATTCCCGGTTCTTGCTGTATTACTTGTCCAAGTAGTAGTGTTATGAGTCACTTACTTATTGTATTCAGGGCACTTTTCCCTATGCATAAAATATTAGAGCGTCATAAATGAAACCGTAATTATATTAATTATTACATTACACTTTGTGTCGCTCAGTTGTGTCTGACTCTCCGTGACCTCATGGACCGCAACACACCATGCTGATCCACTTGGTTTTCATGGCAGAGATACTGGAGTGGGTTGCCAGTTCCTTCTCCAGTGGGCCACAGCATACAGCTCCTGGTATTTCTAGGTGGCCTCCCATGACTAGGCCCAACCCTGTTTAGCATTAGGCACTGAATCCTAACCACTGGACCACCAGGGATTCCAGCTTTTTAGTTATAAATAAATAATTGTGGATGCTTGTGTAAGGCCCTGGTGGGATCCATGATACATTGGTGAAAATTGTGTGTGTGTGAGATGGGCATATATATTTCTTGAGAGTTGTGGTTGCATTGAATGATGCAAGGTGTCTTCAGGGCCAGTGAGGGTAGCATTTTGGTGTCAATTTTCATCTTATCCAATTATAAAACAAAGGCTATGGACTACTGCCTTTTTCCTTACCCTTGTTTCACTGTAACTTACTAAATGGACTTCTGTAACTCGTAATGCAAAAATTATTTTTTTCCCTAAAAATGTTTTATGCCCATGACTTACAAAGCTGCTAATATTGTTAGTTTTGTAAATTGGTGTCTTTTTTTCTAGAGCTGTCCTATAAATAAAGTATATACTATGGTGTCCCTGAGGCCCTGCATTTATACCACGGACATTCCAGTTCTGGCTGCTGGTCCCATGAGAAGTTTAATCCACATCAGACCTTAGCACCGTCCCACAGGGACCCCACTGAGCTTGTTATCTAATGCCATGTGGGTCAGAGGTCAGGGGGACATCATGAGAGTTTAGCAAATCGGCATTGCTGAGGCCGACACAATGGGCCACATTTACTAAACTCTGCTGTGCCGGAGAAGCTACAGGGGAGAGGGAGAAAGAGACAATGGGGAGGGAAGGGGGAAGAGACACAGGGGAGGGGAGAGGGAGACAGAGACATAGGGTAGAGGGGAAAAGAGACACAGGGGAGAGGGAAAAAGAGACACAGGGGAGAGGGAGAAAGTGACACAGGGGAGAGGGAGAAAGACAATGGGGAAGGAAGGGGGGAAGAGACACAGGGGAGGGAGAGGGAGAAAGAGACACAGGGGAGGGAGAGGGAGAAAGAGACACAGGGGAGGGAGAGGGAGAAAGAGACACAGGGGAGGGAGAGGGAGAAAGAGACACAGGGGAGAGGGAGAAAGAGACAAAGGGGAGAGGGAGAAAGTGACACAGGGGAGGGGAGGGGAGAGGGAGAAAGTGACACAGGGGAGGGGAGAGGGAGAAAGTGACACAGGGGAGGGGAGAGGGAGAAAGTGACACAGGGGAGGGGAGAGGGAGAAAGTGACACAGGGGAGGGGAGAGGGAGAAAGTGACACAGGGGAGGGGAGAGGGAGAAAGAGACAATGGGGAGGGAAGGGGGAAGAGACAATGGGGAAGGAAGGGGGGAAGAGACACAGGGGAGGGGAGTGGGAGACAGAGACACAGGGGAGTGGGAGACAGAGACACAGGGGAGTGGGAGACAGAGACACAGGGGAGTGGGAGACAGAGACACAGGGGAGAGTGAGAAAGTAACACAGGGGAGAGGAGAGGGAGAAAGAGACACAGGGGAAAGGGAGAAAGTGACACAGGGGAGGGGAAAGGGAGAAAGTGACACAGGCGAGGGGAGAGGGAGAAAGTGACACAGGGGAGGGGAGAGGGAAAAAAGAGACACAGGGGAGTGGGAGACAGAGACACAGGGGAGTGGGAGACAGAGACACAGGGGAGTGGGAGACAGAGACACAGGGGAGAGTGAGAAAGTAACACAGGGGAGAGGAGAGGGAGAAAGAGACACAGGGGAAAGGGAGAAAGTGACACAGGGGAGGGGAAAGGGAGAAAGTGACACAGGCGAGGGGAGAGGGAGAAAGTGACACAGGGGAGGGGAGAGGGAGAAAGTGACACAGGGGAGGGGAGAGGGAGAAAGTGACACAGGGGAGAGGAGAGGGAGAAAGAGACACAGGGAAGGGGGAGGGAGAGATACAAGGAAGGGAGAGGGGGGAGGGAGAGAACAATTTAAAATTATACCATCATTTTTGACGGGCAATGAACGAGTGATGTCTGCAACACTATTTTCCAAGTACAAGTTTGACCTGAACACGAGAAAGAGAGAGCTGCCCCTCACTCTAAATTAAGTGACCGCCATAAGATAAAAATGCTTATAATATAACAAAAAACAACACAGCCTCTAGTTTTCTACTTTTTTTCACTATGGAATCTGCCATTTTAATTTCTGCTGATCTACTTCCTGAGGTGGGAAGAGGCTTTGAATGCAGAAGAATCTTCTCTCTGCATAATGGGAATGTGGCATGTAAAACTGCCAGGATTTTTGTGAAGCTCATTAGGTTACAACTAGCAAACAGGACCAGACACTTGGACCTGACACTAAAGAGTAATTACACATGAAAGTTTACAATGTAAAGATTGTGTTTATTTGAATTTATTTACTTTGGTGATTAAAAAAATACTTTTGTCCGTAATCAAACTCATATAAATTATCATATAGAAAAACATCAGGTGTGCTTTAGGGTTCAGGGCACACAGCACACCACTACGTTACTATGTAAATCTTATCTGCCACTACCCTAACCCTAATCCTAAACCCTATCCCCTAAACCTTAGCTCTAACGCTAAACCCTAATTATAAACCCTAATCATAAACCCTAACCCCTAAACCTTAGCTCTAACGCTAAACCCTAATTATAAACCCTAACCCCTAAACATTAGCTCTAATGCTAAACCCTGACACCTAAACCCTAAACCATAACCCTATTTCTAAACCCTAACCCTAATCCCAAACCCTAAATCTAAACCACAATCCTAAAGCCTAATTGTAAACCCTAACCCCTAAACCTTAAATCTAACCCTAATCCTAAAGCCTAACCCTAAACCCTAATCCTAAACCCTAATCCTAAACCCTAAATCTTAAATCTAACCCTAAACCCTAACCCCTAAACCTTAGCTCTAATGCTACAACACTAATTCAAACCCCTAACACCTAAACCCTACCCCTAACCCTAAACCATAACCCTAATTCTAAACCCTAACCAATAAACCTTAACCCTAATCCAAAACCCTAAATCCAAATCCTAAAGCCTAATCCTAAACACTAACACCTAAACCTTAAATCTAACCCTAATCCTAAACGCTAACAACAAATTAAACTCTGCAAATGGAAGTCTCCGCGCACCATGGTCGTGCTACCCACTGGCTGCTGCACGCCACTGCGCTGGCGGGGACAAAACAGGAAAGACCCAAACCTAGTCCAATAAAAGTCACCTATATACACTGCAATACTTATTTTTGAACAGATGCAAGCCGGCCTGTATGGAGCTCTTGGCAGGGAACATACAGGCCGCATTTGCTGTAAACAATAAACCAAAACCATACTTTTCATGTTTTTAATAAGTAACGTTAGCCCCGAAACTGGCAGAAAAACATCAACACTAATTTGTTCAACCGTGTAGTTTGATTAACCCCTTCAGCCCCATGATTTGATTATACCTAATGAGTGTGGCAGGGCTGCTAAGCCTCCCCTTTATTGTGGGCACATGGGATCTATTTCCATAGTAATTAGCAGGTAACAAATAAAACTTGCCCAGGTAGACGGGCTCCAGGAGCAGTTTAGGTGGTCCGTGGCACGCACGTTGCTAAGTCTCTAATGCAATGTACTGTACTGTTGTGTTACTACAAGTCCTAATTGGGGCCAGATGTAAGTGCAATGGGGCCAAGAACAGACCCGTCAGAATTACTGGCAAAGCCGTCATTGCGTAAACAACAGTATTAATGAGAATTTGTAGAGAAAGTGAGTTAGCAATAAAACTGTTACTTCTCCCTTACTCATATAGTGGTTGAGATTGAACATAAGTCAGTTAGCTCTAACCTTTGTGGATCTCTGGCTTTTATTTATTAAGCGACACCGACCGAGCTTGTTTTTCTTTATCGCATCTGAAAGAGAGTATTTGTATTTTGTCATGGTGTGTTTTATTTTTAAATAAAGGTATCTGAGCCAAATAAACTGATTCAACTGTATCTATTTACTTTTATTTACTCTACTGTATTTGTAAAGAAGGTGCTGAAAAGTTTTGTTGTTTCTGCCTAAAATCTTGCAAATAGTTCTTAACTCTCCTTTCTGCAGCTTATGAAGACAGGCTAATTTAAAACTCTATACAATCTGTGTATTCATGAGCTGCAGGAGCTACGGTATGATTTCATGCAGAAAAAAATAACAGAGCTAATAAAGTACATAAAAGTAAATAGATACACAGGTGCTGTATATTATATACCTAGTGAAATACAGACATTTTCCCTGTCCCTTTAATATTTTTTCAGGATAACATTTTTTTGTTGTAATATTTGAAACATGCTCTCTGAAGAGTGTGATTACATATCCCTTTAAGAGGAGGACACAAAAAAAATAAAACCAATGAAATATATATGAAAGTTATTAAAATAAGAAAAAGCAAAAATCCTGCCCCAGAACTTCGGAATGTTGCGTATTAGCGACTTGATACATTGTATCTATTGGTGTTTGTTTCAGATTCCAGATGTCTTTGTTACACATTGGGTCACTTATTTACTTTTTATTGTTTAACTATATACATACATACATACATACATACATACATACATACATACATATATATATATAGATGTTTACATACATATATATATATATATATATATATATATATATATATATATATATATATATATATACATGCATACATATATACATATATATAGATACACACATATATATATATATATATATATAGATGCATACATATTTACATATATATATATATATATATATATATATATATATATATATATATATACATATAAATATACATACATACATATTTATATATATATATATATATATATATATATATATATATATATATATATACATAAATATACCCATATATATAGATACATACATACATGTTTACATACATATACATACATACATACATACATATATATACACATTTATATACATACATATTTACATGCATATACACATTACATGTATGTATATATATATATCTATATCTATATATGTGTATATATATATATATATATATATATATATATATATATATATATATATATACACATATATAGATATATAATGGATCTTATTAATGTTTCAATGCTCTTTCACGATATGTCAAACCACTACTGTAGTTAAAGGGCCACAGCACGATGAAAAAACATATCTGAAAACTGACTATAGGTAACAGGAAAAAAAGTGATAATATTAGCTGTTAATTAGTAAAAAACAAACACATTTTGATGTTGCTGCAGGATCCTGGAGGCATCCACGACACATTGGTGGACATTGTGTGTGTAAGAGGGGCGTGCTTTGGTTGCATTCTTTGTTGCACCGTTCTGCTTCTGGGCCAATGGGGAAGGAGAGGTGTGGTGTCAAGTTCAGTCTTATCCAATTATCCAACAAAGTCTCTGCACTGCTGCTTGTCCCTCCCTCCCTGCCCTTCCCTCCTCATATCTACAGAAAAGAGTCTTCATAAATTCAGATAAATACCAGCAAACATTTCCTCTTGGATCATAATTTTATCCTTGGTATAGAATCTGGAACTTGATTGGAAGAGCTTAATGCCCAAACTTTGCCAGATTATCAGCTTATTTTAAGTATACTTTGAAGTGTCTTACCAATATTTATAGTGTGCTCACTTGAAGAACGTGACTTGATAATTTGCAGAATATTTTCCCAAATCTCAAAATACGCAATTAAAGCCTTTGTTCTAAATAGGGTTAGTCTCCTAGAAGGAATACGTGAAACCTTTCATGCAGATAAGACTGTAAATTTGCAAGTTTTCAATCTTGTGTCTGTGCTTTTGGGAAAGCTCTATATAAATAAGATTTTAAGCTCAAACACAGGGCCCTGCAGTCTTTGCAATTTGTATATATTGTTTTTGCCTTGTACTACAGAATATGAATAATAAAGGATAATAATAATGACAATAAGATCACTATTCTGTTCTATTGACAGACTGTCAATATAATAAATGCATGCTTTCATGTTTAATGGCAGCAGACATTAGGCCTTTGTTCCTAAAATGATTAGAACCTGGAAGAAATGGGAAAAACCTTGAAATTCGGTTAAATTCTATATGCTGACTGCCACTTTACATAGACACTTGACAACATAACTCAAGAGTAAACACCCTAGCAGTATAACTGTGCCCCTCAGGCTACAGGCAGACTTGTGTCCAAACTGAATCTTCCATGACACCAACTAAATATGACTTTTCTATTAAAAAAATGTATGTTTCTTGCTGATCTACTTCTGTTGTTAATTTGGTAAGTATTTCACAAACATGTGATGTTTTCCACACCCCAGAGCTGTTTACATAGGCACAGTGTACCTACCAATAGAAACACTGCATTTGGGTACAGATTTAACTCTTTTCTAACCTTCAAGCCAGCAGCAAGTGAATGCAGAAATTCAGTCTGCCCCCTCCTGCTTCCTTCTGCAGAGGATTATACATCCCATGATTCCTTCCTGCACAAGCTGCTATCACAGATTGCTGCAATGTATTGAAATGTATTGCTGCCTGTGATTGGCCAAAGCAATTTAACTAATTTTAGTAGAAATATATAGAGGTGTTAACTAACAAAAGGGTTCCATAGTAGTCCAGTGTTTCGGATTTGGTGCTTTCACCGCTGTGAACTGGGTTCGGGAACAAAGAGGTCACACCACCCTGAAGCCATGCAGGGTTGGGCCTGGTCAGTACTTGGATGGGAAACTACCTAGGTATACAAGGAGCTGTATCCTGTGGCCCACTAGAGAAGGAACTGGCAAACCACTCCAGTATCTCTGCCATGAATACCAAGTGGATCAGCATGATCATGGACATAAAGATGTGCCTGGGGTGTTACTGTCCATGAAGTCATGGAGAATCAATCACAACTGAATGACAAAAAAAAAAAACTAACAAAAGCAACTGCTTGCAAACTCAAGATATTTAGCAAATATCAGGGTGTGTTTGTTAATGTTTATTTTAGTATTTTCATGCAAAAACATTTTTTTTATCCACTATTAATTTTCCTCAATCAGATGCATTCATAATCCAGGAAACTTTATTGGCCAAAAAATATATTAAAAACTAAATATATTTTTACAAGTCAAAAATGACCCAGACCTTTAAAGAATTAGCAGTAGATGATGAAGCTTCCTGTAGTGGTTGGAATGTGATGATGATACATTTCTGTTACATTGTATCTTAATTACAAACATAAATTTGGAACCCGCTAGTCGTTAGTATCTACTAAGCAGCACAAGCGTCTTGCACCAGGAAATGTATTCCTTATATAGACGAATGTTCTGGATTTTATCAGGAATATCAAGGGAGAAATGTTAGAAGAGCGCAGGTCCTCGCCAGCGCAGATTGCATCATAATTCCGCGTACAGAGCCCTGTAATAGCTTCTTTATGTGTAAATATAAGTGATAGAATACACATGAGTAAATATGTCTAACCTAAGCTGAAGTTCGAAACCTTGACGCTAATCCCCCATAAGTCTAAGGGGCTGACATATTGGAAACCAAATCCTCCATGTCACTCAAGACGAAGGCGGAACCGTAAAGAATATATATATATATATATATAAACCCGACGATCATCCCTCTATCCACACACCGCCATGCGCGAGGAGTCGATCCTCCTGGTAAATGAGTGAAGTGCAGTTTAACCCTTTAACCTCGTAATACATGGGTCATATTTAAATAAAACAGAATAAACACACCAAGAAGCTCGTGTTTATTTTTCAGTTGTCAATTTCAGTTTACCTAGAAGAATTTGATCTGCAGAATTTAGTAACAGATCGCTACCGGATCCTGGAGAGGAATCGCAGGCAGATGTGCGCGAGAGGAGATAACGAGCTCGGCTTAAAGGGCCACTGTATGTTCAAGGTGATTTGTTGAGTAATTACACGTTATAACGGGCAAAATGCTTTCGGAATTCAAAAATATATCAATAAATAAGAAAAAAACATTATTTTATACACATGTTGGGTGCTTTCTTGTATACTAATGCACTTCTCATTAGTCCTATTAGGGCTATAGTTGCCCAATTTTCACTGCAAATAGACATTTTCTACATTCTCAGGAAGCGGATCAACAGAAACCAAAATGGTAGACTCCACAGCTGCATAATTGCATATAAAATAGGATAAACTAGAGGTTGTATTATAATTTTTTTACATGCTAGTTATATAGTAATTGAGGTTGAAAAAACGACTTTTAGTCTATCAAGTTCAGCCTTTTATGATCTCCTCTGACCTGTAATATGCGTATTATCTGTAGTTCTTCAAATAAGAATATTTATCATATAAGACCACAGTGGCCTGTTGATGATATCAAATAACTATATGTCATGTAAAATATAAATGAGTTCAATGAAGAAACTGATTTGATGAAACTAATAGACCCGTCTATGCTGCCCATTCTCCTGTTTATAGTTCAGGTGACAAAGCTGGTTAAGAAAACCAAGCAATGGCTGCCAGTAACGGAACATAAGAGCTTGTTCAGTCATGTCTGACTCTCCGTGGCCCCATGGACTGCTGCACAACATGGCTGTAAATTGCAGATATACACATGTCCCCTGATAATACAGTAAAACAAATCTATATGTACTTCCTAAAATGGGGGTAATCAATAGTCAGACGAGAAACCAAATCAGACCCCCAGCTCCTTTCTACCAGACCTCCATAACAGTAATTAAAGTACCATATATTTCTACTAACATTTCCAAACTGTTAAATAAGCTACTAGTGGAATGATTTTATTTTATATATTCCTTTCTCTGGGTAAACTTCTTTCCTCCCTTCCCAATGCATTATATAGCAATACTGTATATGTATCCACACTTGCAGATATTTAATATAAATACATCAAACCGGTCCTTGACTTCATTTTTATAAAGAAATTAGTGAGTTTTGTAAAAAAAATAATGGACTGGCTTCCTTTTTTATGCTTTTTTCAAACTAATCCCCCTCCCTGCTCACACCAGATTGCCCCTTTCACGTTCCCCAATCACACCCGATCACCTATATACATAAGATAGATGTCCACTGAGAGCACCATGGCACCTAAAATATGCACCTAATTGTTAACCCACCACCATGGGGTTTCCCTAATGAACTCTTTTAGCATTACCAGAACGACCTCTGGAGCATGAAACATTAACCCCACTATCCACGGGGGTCCTGTTTTATATAATTTAGGGTTTTGTTTTGTATTTTATATATATATATATATATTTTTTTTTTTTTTTTTTTTATTGTGTGGTGATTATGTCTATATTGACCCCCATGGTATATAGGGGTTAATAGGAATACCATAGGGTCTCTGTAGACTCCCATGGTATATAAGGAGTAAGAGGAAACCATGAAAGTTCTTTAAAGACTCCCTGATATGGGGTTCATTTTTAGATGCAGTAGCAGTCCTTAAAAGGACCTCCATGGTAGGTGTTAACTTTTAATGTCTGTGGCACTGCATTTAGATTAGATTATAGGACCCCCATGGATAGGGGGATAATGTTTCATGCCACTGAGGTCCTTTTAGGAACTCTGTGGCATCAGGGTTAAGGTAAGTGCCAATTGAGGTCCTCCATAGCTGATTAGGCTGTTCATATCACTGAGATTCTTATAGGACCCCAGTGGCATAGTGGGTTAACTATTGTTGGTGAGAGTTAACAGTTAGGTGCCAGGGGGGTCTCAATAGACCCCCATGGTTAAATATAATGGGGATTGTGTGAGCGGGGAAGGGAATTCATGGGGATTCCCTTCAAGGAGTGGATGAAGGGAATCCCTGGGGCTTCTCATTGGAGGCAGTGGGGTTTGAGCAATGTAATGTTGCTTATTCTCCACATTTTGCGTAATCCCAGGCATTGTGCTTTACTGACAAGGCATGGGATACGAGTTGTGGATGAGATCCGTAATATTACGTGAGAGGGCAATTGAATACATGTTTAACTGAAAAAACTCCTGCAGTGGAAAATCCATAAATTAAATATGTCAAATTGAATGAGGCCCTAGGTTTGCACAAATAGACGCTTTCAGTAATATATGGAAGTGTCACAAGCCACATAAACCCTTCTTGGTGGGTTTATTATATATATTACAAGGTCCCAGACCACACTCTAAAAGGCTTTGCATTCGGTATCAGTTGGCTTTCATTTCCCCTAATGACTGCTGAACACTGATAACATCTAGTTCAGGATGAGGTCATAGCACCAAAAATCCTATTTATCCTTATAAAAATATTGTGTGAGATATTTGAGCTATGGAAGTCCTGTGCTGAATCTAATAAAGTAAGAGCACGGAGTGGAGCTTGTGTTGAACTTCCCTAAACCATATATAACACAAGACAAATCTGATTTGGGGACTGATAGAACAAGTAAAGTTATACAAATATATCAGACCTGCTTTAATATATATGTAGCATTATATTGTGTTAATGTGGTAATGTTATATGACTATGTGCTGTTACATCTGCTAATAACAATGGCGGGAGCAACTGTGATCTCGAAATTAGATTATTATGCAGAAGGATGGATTACATTCAGGAGAGACCTGATACTTTAGAGGTGGGCTAAGTGAGTGATGTATAGAAAAAAATATATATAATATATCATTTAATTTAAGCATTTTTAGAGAAAATGTTTAATTCTTTGCAAACTTTATGTAAGGAATGTTCCACTTTGCCTCACTTCAGCACTTTCAAATAGTTTGGAGACCAGGGACTTGTGTTTTTCTATTCAGTGAAGGATTGTATTATTATTAGAGCTTTTGATATTTGTCGCCTACCCCAATGTCCTGCACATACTTAGGGCCTCATTCAAATGCGATTTGGCCAATTGAATAGGGCTCTATATAAGCACACAGCATATTTTTTTAAGAAGTTTTTAGTTAGTGAACTTGTATCCAAAAGCAAGGGCTTCACTAACTGAAAAACTTCTGTAAAAAAATATGCTTTGTGCTTTTATAGAGCCCTATTCAATTGGCCAAAACACATATGAATGAGGCCCTTAGTGAGTTAACTGCAAGTCTTTTTTGTGCAGAAATATAAACTTACCCTCAATTTCTCCATTCACAACTAGCACAGTCATTACTAGAAATATGCAATACGCAAAAGGGTTAATCTCACTGTGCGATTCTTTTAAAGGACAACTATAGTTTGGTAAAAATATATCATATGCTTTTGAAGCATGCAACAGACCAACAAACAGTGGGCACTAGTCTATTGCCCAATTTGTAAATTTATACACACTTAAAATTGCTCTCAAATTTGCCACATATTCCATTAACTGCTCACAATCTAATTACAAGTTCCCCACCCACAATCACTACGGGCCGGCCAAAGATGCAAATTCGTCCCTAGAAATCCATTGGTTTTAGCACAGCTCAAATATTACGACCTCTAAATAATTAAAGTTTCACAAAATTGATACTCTATTAGACCCGTATCACGTTTCTGTCAAAAATATTATGAGTACTAAATAGTACTAAATAGTACTAAACTTTTTTCAAATACTTATTAGGGCTGTAACAGCAATTAAACATACAATACTGTACTTTAAAAAGCATGGGAAGGCATGGAAGACTAGAATTAATTAGAATTAATTGCAGTTTAAGTTTCAAACGCAAAAATATGCAATTAAAGAATATTATTTTTTAATGTTATTTCTGAGTAATATCGATCCCAGGACTCAAGGGGTTAATATATATCATGAAACCCACATGGACTAGAACTGATGAACTAATTCATTTTATAGAGTGCTCGATTGCGAGTCTGATCTGCAAATATTTCTTATTGGCACTAATTAATTTGCAGCCTTCTATTGCAGATTACATCTAACTTCCCTGTTTTACTGACGTCATGATGACAATCTCATTTACTTTGCCTGTGTCTAAGAAGTCAATTACGGGCTTGCTTAAACATGGTGTTTAAGTGCACAACCTGCATAATGAGCTTGTTCCATGATCCCCTTTAAGGCCCAAGATTGTAGAAGATCTACCAGTTGTTGACCATCTTAATATACTTCATTAGTCCATGTTTTTGTCCAGCGAAAAGTAGGCTGCATTTTTTTCATGACACCCAAGTGTGAAAACCATGGAGTTCATGGAGTGACTAATACTGCTAGTTTGTTGTATACTCAAACATATGAAGTTTTTCCTAATCTGCAATGGCCCTTTAAAACCATTACAGGTGGCTGCTCATCACTATGATAATGTGTTGGTATGTTACAATGTACATAGTGCTTGTTTCCAAAGCACAGACACAAGATAGATAGATAGATAGATAGATAGATAGATAGATAGATAGATAGATAGATAGATAAATGGTGTTTAATTGGGACCATGGTGTTTAAGTGCAGAATCCCACATACAATTGAATAACCTCCATAATTCCCTTTAAGGCCCAAGTTTTAGAACATCTACCAGTTGTTGACCATCTTAATATACTCCATCACTCCAAGTTTTTGTCCAACGAAGAGTAGGCTGCAATTTTTCCATGGCATCCAAGTGTGAAAACCATGGCGTTCATGAGATGACTATTGTTGCTTGTTTGTTGTTTACTCAAACATATGAAGTTTTACCTAATCTACAGGAGGCCTTTAAGAGCATTAAAGTGGCTGCTCATCACTACTATAGTGTATTGGTATGTTACAATGGGATTTAATAGATAGATAGATAGATAGATAGATGGATGGATGGATGGATGGATAGATAGATATTGTTTAATTGGGACAATGGTGTTTAAGTGTAGAATCTCACACACAATTTAATAAGCGCCATCATTCCCTTTAAGGCCCAAGATTGTAGAACGTCTACCAGTTGTTGACCATCTTACTACAATTCATCAGTCCCAGTTTTTGTCCAGCGAAGCGTAGACTGCAATTTTCTCATGGCACCCAAGTGTGAAAACATTCCACCTCCAGTCGGAGGTAGCGGAGTGAAAGAACTCTCATATGTTAACATAATACATCTCAGCGAACAAAAAATAAATACGAGCTCTCCTCCCGGCCCATTGGATCTGGCTGGGAATACCAAACCGGAGCCAAAAAAGCATGCCCCCCCTCTTTATTCTTCTTGAAGTTATCATTATTAGCTGTGAGTTCCAAAAA
>CM050176.1:35100868-35120868 GCA_027410445.1 Discoglossus pictus | reverse complement strand
AAGGAATTGCACTAAGTAATGAAGTCTTACAATAGTAGCAACTGAAACCTTGTCTTTATTGAAGGTCCCCTACCTGGTCTGAAACTAGGTTACCAATGAGCACACCAGCTACAGTATATATAAGTTGCTGAATTAAGCACTGTCTGTATTAGTTTCTGAAAACATTTTGCACATTTCCGAGTCTAGTTCCTTAAGATACCATATTGTAATATAATAATAATAATATTGGACATATGTGGTTCTTGAACAATTGAAAGCGATATATTTTTCGGTTTATTGGTGATAGTCTAAGTAAGGTTCCCTGGTGATCCAATGGTTTGGATTTGGTGGTTTCAATGCTGTGACCTGGGTTCAATTCCAGTTAGGGAACCAAAAGGTCACACCATCCTGAAGACAAGCAGGGTTGGGTCTAATCAGTTCTTGGATGGGAGACCACCTAGGAATACCAGGAGCTGTATGTTGTGGCCCATTGGAGAAGGAACTGGCAACCCACTCCAGTATCTCTGCCATGAATACCAAGTGAACCAGCATGACCATTGACCATGGGTGTAGGAGCTAAAGAATATCTGGGGGCGGGGTTACCACAAATAATATAAAATACCACACAACTGCTCCTCTACATATAAACACACACATTAAAAAGTCTGGGGGGGATTTTTCCCCCTCGTCCCCCCAGTTCCTACACCCATGCTATTGACAGAAAGATGTGGCTGGTCTGTTATGGTCTTCCAGGTCATGTGGACTGTAAATGAATGAATGACACAAAAAACAAGTAAGGTTCATTATATAAAGGTATTTATCCATATTCACAGTCATGGTCCTGATGCTATTTCTCATTAATGATAGGCAGCCATAATATACCTCACCTGGTTCCATGATTGGACACTTCTTTATGATCACTTGATCCATCTGTGTTCCTATTGGTTCTAGTCATGAGCCTCCCAAAATGTGCTCAACTGACCACCATTGGTGTGTGACCTCTATTACTGTGGTCTATTATCCAGCTTGGTTTACAATAAAATTACTAGATAAAATTAAGAAAATAAGTTACAAATGTGCCAAGATACAACATTTTAAGAGATTTAAATAAATTTCAAGAGAGGACAGAAAATTATAATTATGGTGGGACACACAAACACTCAACAGTGTTGAAGATGTCCGTCAAGACTCTGGTTAACTTTTTAGTAGACCATTGAAAAAAGTTCGGAAGCCAGTGCTCTAGACTAGTGTCCAGTCTATAATGGCCATAGTCCAGTGTGGACCTTTGTCCGGTCACTGATTTCCTTGAGGGATGTTCTACCCAACAGCTGCAATGTATCTGACCGATGGCCGCTCTCTCCAGGTTATCTTCATTCAATAAAAGTAGTTACGGCTTCATAATCATCCAACACTCCCAGAATTCCTGCTGAGCGTCAGCTGTGTGACACCACCGGCCCCTCCCACAGGGTAAGGGATAATGTCTTTAGATAAATAGCCCAGGATTTACCCATATTCTACGGACCAGCTGTCTCTTGGCTTGGGTTCCATCTAAATGGGGAGTGATACCTCGAGTAACTTGCTATAAGGGTTAATATTTGCAGATTTTGAAGGTGACTATTTATAATAGGCAAAATAATACTAAAGTAAAAAAAAAAAATTAAAGGGACAAATTACAGCTAAAAACTTATATTATTAGAGTGGTTCAATTCTTTTTTATACATGGGCTCCTAAAAATAAAATAAAACTTGATAACGGACAATTGTTTTTAGAAAGCAAGAAAATAAACACTCACTTTTTTTACTTTTTTATTCAATAATTCTTTCCTACAGGGTTTCATTCCCCCAGCTGACTGTTCCTGCACCTTTCTCTTTGTCCTTTTAAACTAACAAGCTTTATATTGTCCAAATAAAAGCACTGGCAGTTGTAGATGTCAAATTCCTAGTATGTGGATGGAAACTGTCTATGTATTCAAGGTCTTCTCCTACCTTTAGAAACCACAGTAGAGTAATTGCATGTAAGGTATTATATTAGGGCCTGTACAGTATTATTGTATTTTCCATTTTAAAAACATTTAAACCTTATCAAGTGCAGTTTTTTGTAACCGTATATTATAAGTATACTAGCGAACTGCCCGTCAAAAAAAAAAATTGTAAGACAGGTAATGCTGTTTGCCACACTAAGAAAGTGTTTTGGTCGTCTGAGTACCTTCGGCGCTCATTGCGATCTTCATGCTGAGCGCTTTTGGCGCTCATTGCGAGCCTCTCGGTTGGTGTTTTTTGGTCATTTGAGCCCCTTCTGCGCTCATTGAAAGGGCTGTGCTGAGTGCCTTTGGCGCTCATTGCGAGCTTCTCCCCTGGTGTACTTTTGCTCATCTGAGCACCCTCGGTTCTCATTGTGAGCCCCGCACTGAACGCCTTTGGCGTTTATTGCGATCCTGTTGCTTGGTCCTTTTTTTTTTCTCTATATGTATTTGTTAATGATAATTAATGAATTAATAAAATCATAAATGAATACACTTTACCTATTTGTAAGTAATATAAGCAGCAAGCAATATCCTGAAGAGCTGACAATCTGATGTTCCTGCAGCATCCAATCTAGGCTTGCACTGTTGTTGAGCTGAGGTGTAAGTGTCAGAAATGTGTGCAGTGTGTAGTGTAAATAGGCTGCGTGCGCGAGGGGAAGCCGTTTGTGTAGCTGTGTACTTCCACATTTTGTAATGGTAATGTTATTAGTTGCACGTTAGTGTTGTAAAATGGTGGCGATTGTGTATGTTTTACTCGGGTGTGGAGCATTTTGTTTCCTCCCTAATAGTGTATTTTATACCTCGTACGGGCTTGTGTAGAAGTCTTATGTGTGGGGCAGGTTTTTGCGTGTTTATTGGTTGTGTAGCCTCGTTCAAACAGACTCCCAGATGTCGTGCCTGTCCCCCCCCCCGTGCTGTGAGTGATGTTTTTTTTGTATTTTTGTTAATTTTGGTGGTGTTATTGTTGTTTTTGTATGGGCGGGGTTCGGCGGATAACTTCGTATTTTTTGGACCTCGTATTTTTTTTTCTTGCCAAGTGCCGCGGGTCGTATTTTTCTTTTGTAAGTGTCGCTTTACTTTTGCAAAGTGTTATGGGACGTCATTTTTAAGGCGATTTTTTTCAAACTGCAAAGGGTCTCGCATTCTGAATTGTGTAATTGAGTTTTGTGATGTTGTGTAGTTCCCGCGGGCCGTAGGGATGAGCACCTACGTCGCTCATCTCCACCAGCGCAGTGAGTGCCTTCTGCCTAAGTCATACGGGGTCTTAGGGATGAGTGCCTACGGCGCTCATCTCCACCAGCGCAAGGAGCGCCTTTGGCTACGTGAGCCAGCAAGCTTTAGCAACAACCCATATTGTTGAGAACTATATATGTGATAATCATAGTAGTACTGTATATTGCACAGCTACCTTGTTGTGGTGAAGGGGCTTGTGTACCTCTATGAAGCTGTGAGCTATACTATGTAGGGTCACCCTAGATCATCAGATCATAGCAGAGACATCAGAAAAATTGCGATCCACTGGAGAAGGAACTGACAACCCACTCCAGTATCTTTGCCAAGAAAACCTTATGGATTGGCACAACCAGAGACATAACCATAGATTTGCCTGGCGTGCTGCACACACATTACATGGAGTCATTCTATACACATTCAGATTTATTTTATTTAAAAATAAAACTTGTTTTCCACACCCCCAGAGCTGCTTACATCGTCACAGTGTACCTACCAATAGAAACACTGCATTTGAGTATGGATTTTTAACCCTTTACTAACAAGCCAGCAGCAGCAGCACAAAGCTGAGCGCTACAGATCATTGTCTGGCTCCTCTTGCTTCCTTGTGCAGGGGACTAAACATCCCATGATTCCCTTTCTGCACAAACTGCTATCACAGATTGATACAATATATTAGCTGCCTGTAATAGGCCAAAACAAATTATATGCCAATTTTATAAGGGATTTCTAGATGTGTTACTGTGAAAATAAACTGCTTGCAAGCTCAAGAGATTTAGCAAACTTTAGGTAAGTATAAAATACTTTTATTTTGGTATTTTTCATGCAAAAAATGTTTTCATACACTACTGATTCTCCTCTACCAGATGCTTCATAACTTGTTTAGTTTGCCGGAAACTGTTCCACGTTTGAAGAGCAAAAAACAATGTTCCATTTCTGTCACTGACACTTAGAATTCTAAGCTGTGTGAGCTGTCTCAAAAGATCCAATAGCCAAGCAAACTACAGCTCTAGCTCTAAATTGTTATTTTCCAAGGATATGATTATTCTGATGTAGCCCAGGAATGATAATATATTTACTTGGCCTGACTGTAGGAGCCGCCCCGGTGCCTTATTGTGACATATCAGCGTTTCTCTCCCGCTTTACATATGGAGGAGGGCGCTCAGCAGGACGCTGCAGAAATACAGGCCTCAAAATTCTTAATAAGTATGTGCTTAAATATTCCTGCCCTCTTGGATGAAACTCTATCCAGCAATGTTCCTATGTTAATCGCGGCGATACGTGCCACAAAAGCCATCCAAGAACAACCACGATCCCATCCAACTGGGACACATTACAGACACAGTCTGCAGGCAGTAAGTGACCGATAGCCGTGTCCTTAGGTTGATCTGTTGACCCAATGTTCATCACTGAAGAAGACTTCTCTTGGCCTTAAAATATAAATAATAAGGGATTTATCCAAGTATGGGATCTTCCCTCCTTAAAGTGACACAGCAGAAATTCCAAATATGGTGTCATCTAAAAACTACAGCTATTAAAGGGACACTCCAGTCCAAGACAGTTGTTTGTTAAGTATGGACCTAACTAACAATATTAGCAGCTGTAAGTCATGGCCCACCTTCTTGATCACTAACTTGTCATGGTGAAGGTGCTTCTGTGCCTCAGTGAACCTGGGAGCTATACCATATAGGGTCACCCAGGATAGGCAGGTCATAGCAGAGAGTTCAGACAAATCGTGGTCCACTGAAGATGAAACTGGCAACCCACTCCAGTATCTTTCCCAAGAAAACGATATGGATAAGCGCGACCAGAAACAGACAGATGTGCCTGGTTTGCTGCGTCCATTTGGTCACAGAGAGTCGGACACAACTGAAAGACTGAACAACAACGACAAAGTCATGGTGAGATTGTGTGGTTGTAGTTATCAGACATCCAGAGCTTCTGTTTGATAACTGGATACAATGGCAATTGACACCAAACCCATTCCTACATAATGGCCCAGATGCAGGAAGTTGCATCAAAGGATGCAACCATAGCTCTCTAGAAATGTGATCACTCCACTCACATGAAACATCCACCAATGCATCATGGATCCCCCCATGGCCCTGCAGATACACCACATTAAATTTTTCTTAATTAAAATTAACTTTATGTTTTTTTCCTGCTTAATTATGTTCTTTGTTAGACTTAAAGTCATATTCCCTATTGTGCGCTGTTCCTTTACCAATAATTATATTAATTGAATGGTGACAAATTACTTTTACTACAGAAAACTGTACTTGTACTTGTCCATCAGCAATTCATGTTCAACCTTAAATGACAGACTGACATCTCTTGCTAATAGCAGGTCATTGCCAGTACCTGCTGAATACTTAATTGGGCTCTGACTTTGTTAAACTTAGTGTACAGCTATGTGAAAAAGAAGATAATGGGCATGCTCAGTCCCCAGGGAATAACTAATCTGATTAGATAACTTACTAGTTGTAAATAATAAAATATTTGGAACTTCTGAGTAACTGCAGAAATAAACAAAACACAAATAAATATCATTAACTGATCACAAATAAGATAGAAGAGGCTGCTCTCAGAGTGGGTTATCATGTCCATAGAACTAACCTACTTGGGTGTTGAGTGCTTCTGACCGTGTTTTTGCTTGTACACATTTATTAGCCCATTTTCTCTACAGTAAAATATTCCAGAGAATTACAGCGTTGGTTTTAACGCTAATGTGCAGCTCAATATGCTTATTTCCATCCCAGAATACTTGAAAATGGTGATGGAGGGGACCTAACAAAATACCACTTTATTCTTTTCACAAGATGACTATGATATAATTAGCAGCTAATTAGTATTCATGAGCATAACAACTCCGCACAAATAATACTAGATTTTCCAGGAATGGCACACTGTTAAAGAATGTCTAACACAATTTATAGACAAAATTGACAATTTCTACTCCAAACAGATGCACAATACATACATATTGAAGCCTTGGGATAACAATATAGACAAACAATCCTTATCTGATCTTGTCTTCTGGGTATAGCAGAGTCTTCTTATTATAGATGGCTTTTGTGGCACATATCGCCGTGATTAACATAGGAACATTGCTAAATATTCTTACAGCCCCATTAAATTGCCCCAACTGTAGAAATCGTAGCCCGAAAAGGAGCCAACAAGAGTTATGGCTATTAAAAACTCTTACAGCTACCCTCAAACGATCTGCGGGTTACAACCTTAGCTAAGCCTTTGATCTATCAAGCGCGTAAATGTTACGATCGCAAATTGCTATTAAATTCCTACGAATGTACAAGGACTCACTGGCCTCCAAATAGGACCCGCACAGGGTTTACAGACAAGTTCTCAACACTGTAAAAAACAATATAAACACACCAGTAGACTTTAAAATATGGGGAAAGCAATGAAAGGCATTACAATTACTTGCACTACAATTCCCAAATAAAAAATAGGCATTTAAAAGATTTTTGATTTCATCATATGTTGGAATGGTCATGCATATGCCAATATGAAAAGCCATGCTGCAACATGCATTAAGCAAGTAAACATACACTGCCTGATTAAACAGCAACACAATAACATGAAACTGCTTGTCACATTAACCCTCTCTCACTCACAGAGGCTCTAATGTTAACCCTAGAATATATATATGATTGCATATACATCTCACTCATCACATCTACATTGGGAAAACAAATAGAGGCCAAATTACACCGCCACATCACATACATCAAGTACCAGGGGAACAATTTATTATTTGTTGTTCAGTCCTTCAGTCGTGTCATCTACAGTGACCCTACATAGTATAGCTCACAGCTTAATTGAAGTACACAAGCCCCTTCACCACCACAAGGCAGCAATCCAGAAGGGGAACATACACCAGACTAATCTACTTTAACTTATCAGGAAGGGCCGCAAAAACCCATGGAGGCTGTGCAGAGGCACATGGAGCCACAGCCAACTTACCTCCATCTCCGCTACGCCCATCCTGGAAAGTCCCACTGCTGGTGGCCATGTGCCAAGATGTCTAGATATTTTCATATGGTGACCTCCCATTAAGTGTTTTGCTATCAATGGATTCACATTATCACCTGTCATATTCCGATCCGGCCTTCAGGGGAATGTTGCTACTCCACAGTATCACAAATTGGACCTCTCATGTGTATTAGCCCCTTATTATCATATATTATATACATTATTATATGATATCATAATAATAATATTATCATTATTATATGTATTTATTGCATAGTAACTAGGGATCACTAGTTTGCAGATATAGGAATGTGAAAAAAAGGATCATCAGAAATCACTCCATTTAATCGAAGAAACCATTAATGTGCATAGCACTTACAACTTGTCTAGATCTGCTCAATGAAACCGATGATTCAACCTCTGGACTTTGTAATCCAATGTAGTTTCACACATACAATATGTTTGCAAAATAAAATCTAAAAAAAAATGGTAAAAAAAAAAGACGGAGGAGGATAAAGAATATAAAAACATGCATGTACAGTACAGTGCTAAATACTGTAACAATATACCAACTCACCTGATTTTCATCTGCAAGCATTATTAACCATAAGCTAGGTCTCAGGATATCTCACTGGCCATGACCATTAATAATGATGTGTCATCTCACAATAAATGCTTAGCTGTGAGCAGCGTTAGTGGTCCAGGTATACTATCACCTTCTCCATATGATTTCAGGGGGAGGCACATGGATAAATGACTTATAAGGCCATTGACCTCATTATCAGTGCTCTTCATTGTGTGACAGAACAGAAGATTCCATGTTAATTGAGTGTTTAACTGCTGGCTGATTACATTATTGTAAGCAGTTAAACTATAATATGTGAAACATTCGCTGTACATCTTGTACATGTGTACTGTGTGTGATGTACATGTGGCGGCATGTTGGTGTATGTGATATTTACCTGACGTGGAGGCTGGATCCTGCTGGGCCACCAGGCCTGAAACTCCGGTAGCGGGCACGCAGGAGTACCATCTAGCGAAGCAAGGGACGCAGTTTGGTCCAAATGCGGACCCCAGCGAAGCGAGGGGCTGCATTTGTGGAAGTTGGAGGCTCCAACGTCGGCTGCAATGATCCAAAGGCTCATTGCAGGCCACTAATGCTGACGCTCGCAAAGCGAGGGGCCGCATTTGCGGAAATGGAGGCTCTACGGCGCCTCACATGCAATTACAAACACCCACACAAGCGGCACTTTAACAAAAAAGATCTAACACGCAATCACTAAATACGGACTTACACAAAAAAATACAAACCTCGGGACTAAGAACAAAAAATTTACGGACTTAGTCTAAAAAAATAAGAGCCGCGGGACTTAAAAAAAAAAACATTTCAACCTTGCAGAAATACAACCTTAATGGCCGAACCGCGCGCACCTGAAAACATTAAAAACACAATAAATATACACAAAAAATACATAAAAAGCTTACCCACAGCAAGAGGGGGCACCCAGGACCTCTGCAAGTGAAGTAACACCTCAATTTAAGTCCAAATTCCCAAGTTTAGACACCAGAAAATCACCTAAGTGAGAAAAAAAATAGCTGCCGAAAAAAAACGAAAACGAGGCTACAGGACCCTAAAGACGCAAAACACCACCAAGCACCTACAAGTTTTCAAAAAAGCCAAACGAGGTACAAGATACACTTTTAGCAAGGACGCTAAATCACATACACATTCGCCGCCATTTTACAACACTAGCTTACAGAATGCGAAAGTACCCAGCTACCCTAATGGCTTCCCCTAGCGCACGCAGCCTATTTACACTACACACTGCACACATTGCTGACACTTACACCTCCGCTCCACAACACTGCAAACCGACATTATATGCTGCAGGAATATCAAAACAGATTGTCAGCTCTTCAGCACAATGGTTCGTGCATATATTACTTCAAAATAGGTAAAGTATTTTCCTTTATTATTTTAATTATTATTTAATTACCATACAAAAATACATATACACAAAAAATATCGCAATAAACACAATAGCCATTCACCGCGCACGTGACAACGACCCCCAATGCTACTCATA
This sequence comes from Discoglossus pictus, assembly GCA_027410445.1. NCBI lineage: Eukaryota > Metazoa > Chordata > Amphibia > Anura > Alytidae > Discoglossus > Discoglossus pictus. Next base: position 35,111,556 of record CM050176.1, on the reverse strand, counting down.
GCACACAAAGCCTTGCAATAAGCGCAAAAAGCAGATCAGCGCCGAACAAACAAACACTGCAAAAGCGCCTATCAGAAAAAACAAACAAAAAAACAACAGCCTTGTGATGAGTGCCAAAGGCGCTCAAAGTGAGAGTCTCGCAATGAGGGCCGAAGGATCTCAGACCACCAAAAAAATAAATTTCTGTGGCAAACAGCATTACCTGCCTTACAATTTTATTGCCCCGTCATTTTTGACAGGCAAGTCACTAGTGTGTAAAATAGTTATGATAATAATATAAATGAATAGAAGTGTAAGAGCCTGATCTCCAATATCACCTACTCTCTCTCTATATCCAATCTTCAACTCCGGGAACTGCGTGCTACTTCAGAAGAATCTACAACACAGTCAACACATGGGCGTGTGGAGCGCAGCTTTATTATCTTCCCCTGTCAATCATTTTCTGGGATCCCGCTTTTCATTGGTTCTGAGGCCTGTGCCGCATTCCGTAATTACGGGATTGGGTTATAACAGCAGACCGCATGTATTCCAGCCCACTGACAGCTTGGCAAGGGAAAGGTTTACGGGCTTGCGGCTCTGGCCCTTTGGTTGCGGCCTTGTTGAATGTAATCACTTAAACTCCAGCAGATATTTAAACCCTCAGACATACGGGCTAGACGATGGCCGCTGCAGGCTTGGAATTTAATGAGGCTGTTAGTCTGGTTCTTCTCGTCTATCCCAAAAATATGCTCACAGTTAAAATTCTTGTATCCCTGGTGGTCCAGTGGTTAGGATTCAGGGCTTTCACGTCTACGATCTGGGTTCAGTCAGTCAAGAAAGCACCCTGACGCCCTGCAGGGTTGGGCCTGGTCAGTACTTGGATGGGAGACCACCTAGGAATATGCTGTGGCCTACTGGAGAAGGAACTGGCAACCCATTCCAGCATCACTGCCATGAATACTAAGTGGATCAGCATGGTGCGTTGTGATCCATTAGGTCACGGAGAGTCGGACACAACTGAGAGATTCATACACACACACTCAATACAACAATACTGTTTGGGTATCATCATATTAACAGGAATATAGAATAAGGATCTTCTCATTCTTTATAAAAAATTATCATAATCCCAACAATCCCAGGAAAAATAGGACAATAATAGCAAAAAACAAGAGAAAGCTAACTTAGATTACATGCACAAATTATTATAGATAAAAAGTGGATGAAAAAAAAACATAAAAATATTAAAACGTAAAACATAAATATATATATATATATCTCTTGGGTCCTAAAGTTGACTCTATACGTCTCTCCTTTTTTGTATTGCCAGTTTTGGGTGCTCAAACCCCAATATTTGGATGGCCGAATCCCTTTAAATGCTGGGTTACAGGGTTAATAAATAGAGATTTTGTGCTCCGGGCTGTATTGGCTCCGTGCGAGTCCCTATGGCGGCCTTGTTATTATTGAGCGTTGGACACGGTCACACACCCATGTAGTGTTTCCTCTTTGATAACAGCAGATTCAGGACGCGCTGATCTGTCGCGCTACACAAACAGCTCCGGTAAATACCCCAGTATTGGGGAGTCCTATACGTGTAGATACAGCAGCCTTATCTGCGCACATCATATTTCTGTCTGTATTTGATGTTCTCTCCTGATCCTCCTGCTCTACCTGTACCAGAGCCAAGGTCAATACCGGCCGGGACTGATTGGCAGATGAGCAGATTATATCTCTTACACTGCGGCTTTAAAAAACAATATTAATAATAAATTACCCATTGTACATTAATATTGTTATGCTGAATCAGCGTGATAAGGCGTACGTGCCAGGGAATGTTTTCATTCGATTAACTCTAAAAAAGGCAAAAACAAAATAATATACATAAAGGAGCACTGGGGTTGTCGGTTTTTACCATTTTAAAAGAAATGCACTTAAAAAATGTACAACAGGTTTTTAAAAAAGAAAAAAAAAGAAAATAATAATAATAAATTACCTTTTACGTGTAATTATGTTGAAGTGGGATCTACCAGTAGTTCTGCTAAATCAGTGGCAGAGCTACTGCTGGTGCAGTGGGTGCAAAGCACTGGAACCACAACAGAGTAGGAATCTTAATTTATTATATGACAGATAATTACTTTATAGAAACGTTATCTGATGACCATAGAGGTGATCTGGTCATCTTCATATATTTTTAATTTTTATTAAAAAAAAAAAAAATATATATAAATAATTACTCATGCAATAAACAAATTGTGTTATTGTACATGTTGTATTGGTTTATATTTATAAATATATGCACTTTAAAGAAAACAGTTATACACTGAAATACTATATTAATACAGAATAATTAATATAGTAGTAGAACAGGGAGAGAGGAGCCATGTTTATTCTCATTTGTTGTTTAGTTTACTTGCTGTGTTGCAATAGCACTTTAATCTGAAAGCTGCACACTTACTTTTTTGCTTTTCCATATGGTTTTCTTGGAAAAGATACTGGCGTGGGTTACCAGTTCCTTCTCCAGTTGACCGTGATTTGTCTGACCTCTCTGCTATGACTTGCCCATCTTGGATGAACTTACATGGTATAGCTCACAGCTTCATTGACGTACACAATTGCCTTTACCACGACAAGGTAGCGATCCAGAAGGGGCCTTTAAATATACTATATAAATATAATTTAAAAAATGGTAATTTGAAGTCCGTCCCCTGTAGATGTGGCTTTAGGTCACAGCTGTGCACAATAGCAGATCTCATGATGGAGAAAAGAAAGAAAGTGGGCCGTTCAAACAAATACTGGGAGCTTCTTAGAAGTAAGTGAATTATGCATGTTAAATCATAATTACATTGAGTAGGTTAATTAATGTAGTTTGGGAAGGCCTCATTGTTATTTTGTATGCGGTTTACTACTTTATAGCGATGGTAATAGAGAAGTAGAATAGCAAGAAAGAGAGAAATATAAGCCTTAAAGTTTATCAAATGACCACAAAAGTCCCCTATATGTGCTCTATAATGTGAGAAAAAGCATGTGGGAAATGTTTTCCTTTTTAAAATTGATGCAGAATTCATGGAGTTATGGTCAATAGAAGTCAGGCTATTTCATTGTGTTGCCTCTGCCTGAATGAGTAATGAGCTCTGTACTGTGTGAGATGTATTAATTAGTATAAGGTGTAGAGGCTTTGAATCAGGCAGTGGCTATGTGATTTGTAAGGACTTGATTATATTCTAGCAGCTAATGCAGCAACAGAACAGATAGCGCATTACGTGAGGCAGCAGTCTGTGATGCTACAGGTCCAAGCTTCAAATCCTCATAAAAATATGATTTTCATTATAGTTCAAATAACTAGTTCACTTTTTCAAAATGATATCACATAATTACATATATATATATATATATATATATATATATATATATATATATATATATATATATATACAGGCAAACCAGTTTAACCCCCTTTCAGCGCTGATTCGATACAACGCTGTTTTGCCCAATATAACGAGGCGGACATTAATTGGTTTATAACGCTGTTGGAAAGTGCCGTCAGATAGGAAGAAAGGTCCTGTATAAAATGTATATACATACAAAAATAAAGTGTGCATTTCTGTGTACGTACAGTAGGTTTATATGTTATGCATACTGGACTATGCAAATGAAATCATTTAACTTAAAATGTAAGTTAAACTTGAGTATTCTTGTTCGCTTGTTCCCCTATCCCTACTTACCCTATGTTAAAATTACCCCATTTTCAGGAACCTATCTACATTGTTAAACCATGTATACCTAGGAACCGGCCCACATTGATCAGAGCCAGTAACCTTGAAACAGTTGTATGTGGGTAGGATTCCTAGCTTTTGTATAATCCATCCTGAGCTTTGCTTAAAGCTGCATAATACAGAAGGCATATTTAAAATTCTATTGGATTATAAAAGTGAAGCCTTTGTGGGCACATTTGCATGTCCCTGCCCAGCCTCCCAGAATGCAGTAGAATAACTGTATTTCTCGGAATTCTAAGCAGGAAACACGTTTTTTAACATTGTTTTAGATGTTCAAATGTGAACACATACTATTTATTTACTACATTATATATATATATATATATATATATATATATATATATATATATATATATATATATATATATATATCACATATATAGTTGTGAGCGTACGGGTCGTTGCTCACGCTTGCGGGCTCGCGTAGCGAGGTCACTGGGCAAGGGCCTCAGTTGCTGGCATGGAGCGCCGAAGGGGCTCCATGCCAGCAACTGAGGCCCCTCGCGAAGCGAGGGCCTCAGTTGCTGGCGAGGTCACTGGGCACGGGCCTCAGTTGCTGGCATGGAGCGCCGAAGGCGCTCCATGTCAGCAACTGAGGCCCCTCGCGAAGCGAGGGCCTCAGTTGCTGGCGAGGTCACTGGGCAAGGGCCTCAAACCCTTGCAAACTTCACGTCGCTACTCAAAAAACACGACACACAAATTACGACACTCGCTAAATTTTACGAGGAACGCAAACAACGTACGAAACACGTTACCACACATTACGACCTCGCAAACATCGGACGCAACACGCCGACATACAAACATTTAAAACACAATACATACACACAGCACATACATAAAAACCTTACCTACACCAAGAGGGAGCACCCAGGACCTCAAAAATGCAACTTAGACCTCGATTTTACTCGAAATAAAAGACTTTTGAGACAAAAAAAAAATCTAAGCAACAGAAAAAATGGCTGCCGAATAAAACGAAAACGAGGCTACAGCACTCTAAACTCGCAAAACACCACAACAAACTCGCAAAACACCACAAGAAACTCGCAAAACGCCACAAACCACCTACGGATATTCATACCACACAGTGCACACATTCATCATGCTTACACAGCAGCTCCACACCACTAATGCTGCAGCAACATCAACACAGATTGCCAGCTCTTCATCACAATGCTTCAAAATAGGTACACTATATTCATTTACTAATTTAGCTACCTTACAATTTCATTGCCGTCATTTTTTGACGGGCAATTCGCTAGTATATATATAAATTTCAAATAATGAAATTAGTTTCATTTATTATATAACCTAAATAACATAGTTCTTATTTTTAAACAAAAAGAAAATTGTAAACTCTCAAGACTGACGTTTAACTTATTGTGCTATTTGCATTACTGTTGCTAATGTTTGGTGAAAGACACAGTATATGTGCATTATAAGGTTGGAGTCAGTATTTGTTACACATTCTATTATATATATATATATATATATATATATAATATATATATATATATATATATATATATATATATATATATATATATATATATATAACTTTTATAGATACTTTTCAAAGTGTTGGTGTAGTGGTAAGTGTATTTGTTACACATTCTATTATATATATATATATATATATATATATATATATATATATATATAACTTTTATAGATACTTTTCAAAGTGTTGGTGTAGTGGTAAGTGTTCTGTTCCATGAAGTGTTTTATTTGGAAAATCATTGGTTCTAACCCAAGGCCTTCTATTTTCTTTTTTAATTGACTAATGTATTTATTAACACACATATGATTGAAATATATATATATATATATATATATATATACTAGCTACTTGCCCGTCAAAAAAGACGGGATTAAAATTGTAAGGCTGGCAATGCTGTTTGCCACACAATGTGAGGCTTTTGCTCCTCTGAGCACCTTCGACGCTCATCGCGAGCACCACGCTGTGTGCCTTTGGTGCTCATCGCGTGGCCCGGAATCAGCGCCTTTGACGCGCATTGCGAGTCTCTCCCCCTGTGTACTTCAACTTCCCTCCTTTGCACTGATCCCCTTCGGCGCTCATTGTGACCCCCATACTGAGCGCCATCAAGTCAAGTCCCACTTGTTGCAGGCGTCAACGGTTTGCCTCTCTTTGCAAGGCTCGCAAAACGTTATCAACCGCCCATATTTCCATAAGTATATTTGTTAAACAAAAAAACAAGTGGTTAATAAGGGAATCCAATCTATGACTTTCCAATGAAGAAAATCTTTAAAGCAGACCATTTACCACTACACCACCACACTCTGCTTTCAAGTACAGTGTAAATGCATACACATATAGCAATGTTTGTGGTCATTTAAGCAAAACGTTTAGGTAGATGGAATGCACTGGGTAATTGGGCCTTTTTGGTTGTTAACTACAGCCAAGTCTTTTTTCTATATTTGGATACTGTATAATGTTAATGAGCCCACAATGTATTTTCACTCTTAAAGGTATATGTAAGTGAGCTGGGTTATTAATGCATCTGATAGAGGAGAATTTATAGTGTCTGAAAAAAAAAATTTAATGAAAAAATTCGAAAGGAAACAGTTAAATCGTTAGCCTGAGGTTTGCTGAATTTCTTGCATTTGCAAACTGTTTTCTCTCAATGTTGATAGCCCCAGAAATGCCCAGGGATAATCAGCAGAACTTATACAATGTTTCTTTTTGGCCTGGGGATTGTGCAGACATGCTCAGTTAGCACCTGTAGTCTGCCCTACTGTAGCAAGTCACATGATTTCAGACACTTTCCTTTCCTTTAGCCAATCAGCATGCGCATGTGCTGCATATTGGATATCTCATTAAAAATTAGATATCCAATATGCAAATCTCAGTTGTTGGGGGTGTCTACATCACCCCCAGAACATTTTTTTATTTTCTGCACAAAATGTTTGCATTTTTTCATGCAAATTTTTTTGCTAGGTGGGGTATGATGGAGAGAGAGAGAGTGAGAGAGAAAAGAGAGAGACTATAGCACTTTTTTGGTACGACAAACTTTAATTAAAAACATTCCTATGTCTTTGTGGAGACGAGATTGGGTCACCACATATGTATATCCAGCCCTGCACATCCTACACTTCTATAAATGGCGCATTATTCTATATAGAATATCCTCTCCCAATCAGATCCTTCCACCCACAAGTTTCAGGGTGGGCAGATAATCTGCAGCTGACCACATTAACTCCAATTTCAAATCAGTCAAAATCTAAGTGGTTCCCATAGTAAAAAAACGACTGCAGAACATACATCTCTGCGACAGTTTCCGCAACAAGCTGCCATTATCTTAATACCGCACTGATTGAGAAATACGTCTGTGGGACCTTGCAATTCCAAGAAGCCTTATGTCTTCAGAGAAGCCGCTCTGCACACAGACCTTGTTCATGTAATGGGACTAGATTGGAAGTTGGGCCAGCGCCAGGGGCCACGCTCTATAACCCAGCCATTAGACGGAGTCTGAAATGTTATTTTGGCAAAAACAACACAATAAACCTCCGCTTGGAACAAAACGTCAACCGAAAAATATTTACTCACAAAACCAAACAGGTCCCTGTTTATCAGACTCAATGATGATTTGTATGTGTTGTCCAAATGTGGCGGAACGAATGTAGTTTAGAGCATGGCGGGGGGGGGGGGGGGCACTCAGGGCTAGTCCACTTTAGGATGTAATTAAACAGATGTATTCAGATGGGTGGTGGGGGAACTATTATAGACTGACCACTGTATGAGGACAAAACATTCAAATCTACAAACAAAATTAGGCAGGAAAATGTCGTAAAGCAGCCGGGTTATAAGGAGGTGTAAGACTTAACTTATAAAAGTTAGTCTCAGTCTTAATATTCTTGGGTGGGTAATGCCTATAAATATGTGAGTTTTACTGTAAATAATACAGACTCAATCAGCCCCAAATCAAGTTGTTTTTTAAAGTTATACCTAAAAAGCATGGTAAACTAGTAATATATTGTACTAGACATTTGATTCTAAAGTGAATCATTTCTGAGATAGGCAGTTATTGTTTCTATTGTATTTTTTTTTTACAAATGAGCGGATACTAAATACTAATCAGCTGCGTTGATGTGCTAATTATGATTAGAGTCTAGTTTTTCAATCTCTGTGGTGGCAAAAAAAAAGCACCTTAAGGCTAGCTCACAAGCAAGCAGTAGCTCTGAACCAGGGGCAGATCTACCAGAGGTGCATGTGGTGCAGTGCCCCGGGGCCCTTCTGTGTCATTTTTTTTAACTTTTTTTTTTTGCATTTAATTTTTTTCTGTAGTGTAGCGACTCTCTACACCGGACAAACCTGCCACAGCCCCCTATGCTTTCTTGGCTGCACACCCCCCTCTCTGATATTGGTATATGCCTGTTTAAGTAAGAATATTTTTACTGAAGCTTAAAGGGTGTGGAGCAGTTCTGCATGCTGGGGATGTGTAACAGTGAAGAAGTTAAGGGAGCAAGGGCTGCAAAGTGGCAGCAAAGTACAGAGGGCATGGGTTCTGTATGGGAAGAAAGGAGATAGGGGTGGGTGCTATGTGAGGTGCGAACTGAGAGGGGTTGGGTGTTATGTGGTGAGAGGGTATGGCTGCTGACAAGGACTGGGTGGTGGTGGGTACTAAGAGGGGAACCAAGGCCTTCCATTTTCTAGCTCTGCCACTGCTCTGGGCCACAAATTAGTATGCAGAGTTGCACATTAGCAAGAAGCCATATTTACAAAGTTTAACTCTTCAGGAATGACTTACTGGAGCAGAATGGCTTGTATAGAAAGTTTTTCTATGCTATTTAAGGTGAAACCAACTAGTTATAGAAGTGACAGTATCCCTTTAAATAATATTTCACACCAACCATCTTTCCACAGAACTGTATAGAGATTTTAGTAACACACCATGCTGAAGATGCTGATCATTGCTCATCACTCTTTGGTGGTTGCTGTTGTGTTTGCATCACTTATCAGAGTCGTGTCTGACTCTCTGTGAGTTCATGGACTGCAACACACCCTGCTGATCCACTTGGTATTCATGGCAGAGTGGGTTGCCAGTTCCTTCTCCAGTGGGCCACAGCATACAGTTCCTGGTATTCTTAGGTGGTCTCCCATCCAAGTACTGACCAGGCTCAACCCTTCTTGGCTTCAGGGTATTGTGACCTCTTGGTTCCCTGACTAGTATCGAAGCCAGGTTGCAGAGGTGAAAGCACCAAATCCTAACCACTGGACCACCAAAGAAGCCTACATATGGGTATACTATACTATAAATATCACATTCCCTCTAAAAGACATACCTTTATGTTCTCTCATCACTTTATTACCTTAATAATAATACCAATATTAAAGGGCCACCGAAATGTCTCTTTTATATATTTCTGGAACATTAATTCAACTGAGCAATAAATAACTTCAAGGGAGACAATAGCTCCTTACCTGACACTCAAGGAATAGATGCTGTAAATGTAAGATCTGTGCAGTCAACACATCCTACACATTTCTTTTAGTAATTAGTTTGTTTGCACAAATGGACAATTAAAACAGAAGGGCTTTTTAATAGCTAATTGACTGCATTATCCAAACAACTGAACAAAATATTGTATGTATCAGAGGACAACACAGATGGACCCGGACATGGGTGTGTTTACGTTTTATGCTGCCCTCCGCCATTCAGGTTTGTGCGCCCCCCCATACTCCAATTGCAACTCCTTCTCTCCTTTCTATATCTTAAATTATATGTATATATATATATATATATATATATATATATATATATATATATATATATATATATATATATATATATACTAGCGACTTGCCCGTCAAAAAATGACGGCAATAGAATTGTAAGTCAGTTAATGCTGTTTGGCACACAAAGTAAGTGTTTTGGTTGTGTGAGTACCTTCGGCGCTCCTTGCGAGCCTCTCGGTTGGTGTATTTTTGGTTGTCAGAGCTACTTTGGCGCTCATTGCAAGGTCTGTGCTGATCGCCTTTTGGCGCTTATTGCGAGCCTCTCCCCTGGTGTACTTTTGCTCCTCTGAGCACCCTTGGCGCTCCCTCTGAGGCACGCGCTGAGCGCCTTTGGAGTTTATTGCGATCCTGTCACCGTTTTTTTTTATATGTATTTTTTATAATAATTCATTAATTAATGAAATCATAAATGAATATACTTTACCTCTTTGTAAGTAATATAAGCAGCAAGCAATGTGCTGAAGAGCTAACAATCTGTTTTGCTGTTCCTGCAGCATACAATGTAGGTTTGCAGTGTTGTGGAGCTGAGGTGTAAGTGTCAGCAATGTGTGCAGTGTGTAGTGTAAATAGGCTGCGTGCGCGAAGGGAAACCGTTAGTGTAGCTGTGTACTTCTGCATTGTGTAATGGTAATGTTAGTTGTAAAATGGCTGCGATTGTGTATGTGTTACGCGGGTGTGGATCATTTTGCGTCCTCCCTGATAGTGTTTCTGATAGCGTTTCTGTTTTCGTTTTTTTTTCAGCTGCCATTTTTTCTCTCGCTTAGAGGAATTTTCGCGTTGCGAAACTCTTGAAATTGGACTTAAACCTGCGTGTAACCTCACTTCCAGACGTCCTGGGTGTCCCCCCTTGCTGTGTGTAATATTTTTTTCTTTTATTTTTTTTGTATTTTGTGTGTTTTTCGTGTTTTTCGATGTGCGCGGTTTGGCCATGATTTCATATTTTTTGCGGCTCGTATTTTCTTTTCTTTAAGTTGCGGTTTCCTTTTGTAAGTGTTACGGGCTGTCATTTTTTTCATGCAATTGTTTTCAACGTGCTACGGGTCTCGCACTGTGAATTGTGTATTTGAGTTTTCTGTTGATGTGTAGTCCTGCGTGTCTTTGTTATGATGCGCAAGTGTGCGGGTCGTAGGGATGAGCGCCTATGGCGCTGAGCTCAACCAGCGCAGTGAGCGCCTAGA
>CM050176.1:34938368-35095868 GCA_027410445.1 Discoglossus pictus | reverse complement strand
AGAATTTATTATATGCTATTTGAAAATGTATCAGCATTAAACAAAAGGAGTTAGAACAGATGCTGAACATGGATATCATGTGTACTACACACGTGCCTTGCTAGTGTTCATCATACAATTATTTTTTTAGAATGCAATTCTCATATACTAGGTCAGAAAAAGAAAGAAAGATAGGAAGTTTAGAGCCGCATGATCAGTCTACAGTCTTAGCATTTTCTTATGATGCTTTTACCCCTGTAAAGGGATAAAGACTTTTACGTAATTAGATCATTATTCTCATCCTTAAAGGATCATCCTTTCCATGCTCATCCTTACAGGTCAGATCATCCACTCTTTATCCATAAAATTCATCCACTCTCCTTGCACCCCCTCATAGGTCATCGCCCCTCCAGATCACCCACTCTTTCCCTATGTCACCTCATAGATCAACATCCATTATAGATCATCCACTCTCCATGCCCCCCTCATAGATCATCACCCCTTACAGATCAATCCCTGCATTACCTCATAGATTGTGATCTACAGTGCCTTGCAAAAGTATTCACCCCCCTTGACTTTTTACCTATTTTGTTACATCACAGCCTTAAGTTCAATGTTTTGTTAATCTGAATTTTATGTGATGGATCAGAACACAAAAGTTGGTAAAGTGAAATGAAAAAAATACATACATAAAACTATTTTTTAAAAACATGTGCGTATGTATTCACCCGCTTTGTTATGAAGCCCATAAAAAGCTCTGGTGCAAACAATTACCTTCAGAAGTCACATAATTAGTGAAATTATGTCCAACTGTGTGCAATCTAAGTGTCACATGATCTGTCATTACATATACACACCTTTTTTGAAAGGCCCCAGAGGCTGCAACACCTAAGCAAGAGGCACCACTAACCAAACACTGCCATGAAGACCAAGGAACTCTCCAAACAAGTAAGGGACAATGTTGTTGAGCAGTACAAGTCGGGGTTAGGTTATGAAAACAAAATCCAAATCTTGGATGATCCCCAGGAGCACCATCAAATCTATCATAACCAAATGGAAAGAACATGGCACAACAGCAAACCTGCCAAGAGACGGTCGCCCACCAAAACTCAGGGACTGGGCAAGGAGGGCATTAATCAGAGAGGCAGCACAGAGACCTAAGATAACCCTGGAGGAGCTGCAGAGTTCCACAGCAGAGACTGGAGTATCTGTACATAGGACGACAATAAGCCGTACGCTCAATAGAGTTGGGCTTTATGGCAGAGTGGCCAGAAGAAAGACATTACTTTCAGCAAAAAACAAAATGGCACGTTTTGAGTTTGCGAAAAGGCATGTGGGAAACTCCCAAAATGTATGGAGGAAGGTGTTCTGGTCTGATGAGACAAAGATTTAACTTTTCGGCCATCAAAGAAAATGCTATGTCTGGAGCAAACCCAACACATCACATCACCCAAAGAGCACCATCCCCACAGTAAAAAATGGTGGCCGGGAAAATTATGACTGGGACTGGGAAACTGTTGAGGGAAAGATGGATGGTGCTAAATACAGGGATATTCTTGAGCAAACCCTGTACCACTCTGTGCATGATTTGAGGCCAGGACGGAGGTTCACCTTCCAGCAGGACAATGACCCCAAACACACTGCTAAAGCAACACTTTGGTGGTTTAAGGGGAAACATGTAAATGTGTTGGAAGGAGGAATGGGCAAAACGACTTGGAGCTGTGATTGCCGCAAAAGGTGGCTCTACAAAGTATTGACTTTAGGGGGGTGAATAGTTATGCACATTGACTTTTTCTGTTATTTTGTCCTATTTGTTGTTTGCTTCACAATAAAATAAAAAAACATCTTCAAAGTTGTGGCATGTTCTGTAAATTAAATGATGCAAATCCTCAAACAATACATGTTAATTCCAGGTTGTGAGGCAACAAAACACAAAAAATGCCAAGGGGGGGGTGAATACTTTTGCAAGGCACTGTACTATCTCTCTATATATGGTCTTAGATCATCACCCTTTATAGATCATACACCAACTCATATATTGTCACCCCATACAGATCATCTACACTCTCCCTGCCTACCCTTATTTAAAATGGACCTTTGCAGATCATCCACTATATACTTAGGGCCTCATTCTATTATCGGCCGTAAATCGGCCGTAAGGCTGCGATTCCTTGCGAGGGTTCAGTTAACTCGCGATTCTATTATACGGCCCCGCAAGGATCTCCTTTTACGGCCGGCCGCATATCTTGGAACCGGCCGTAATCTGTGAAATATAAAAACTGAAAAATAAATTCAAGCCTGCACTGTACAGCTCTGTAAATGCTAGGGATCATATTGGGGAACATGAGGATTAAAAGGAACCCACTCTCAAGCTTGCACATCTGCCCAAACCCGAGTTCAAATTAACTGTTTATTTGCCGGCTGCGGCGTGGGCGTGTCTGAGGTGCTCCAAGCACTCTGGACTTTTTACATGGATATTTTACGTATATTAAAAATTAAATATTTTACGGATTTGAGTACAGGATAATTATGTGCTATTTTTTCTAACACCTAAAATCCCTTTATAGTCTTCTCAAAGTGCAGGATGGCTTTATTTGAGCTATTTTATGTGCTTAATTGGTGCTAGCGAGACCTTTTTCCTGCAAGTAACTGCGGCTCGCTTTTAGCCTTGCAGAGAGGTTTCCCGGAGCAATTGAATTGCAAATCTCTTGCGGCCGTTTAAGATCAAAGGCTTTCCTCCGGCGCGAGCGGCCGCAAGAGATAGCAAGTCACCGGCCGCAAGCCTGCCGAAATCCCCGGCCGTAAGGGAATAGAATGGCAGAATAGCTTGCGGCCGGTCCTTGCGGCCCCGCAGCGGCTGCGGCCGATAATAGAATGAGGCCCTTATTGACCATCATGACTTACAGATCATCCTCTTCTCTCATGAAAATGTCCTCAATCCTTAAAGACCCTCTCCCTGGACCTCCAGGAAGATCATGACTATTTTCTGAGCTTGGTCTTTCTCTTGAAGAAAATTATTTCCTGCAGAACTTCCACTCTATCCCTGCACCACCTCCTAGATCATAAGCCTGTACAGACTATCCACTGTCTTCCTAGACTCCCTTCTAGATCAGTAGCCCAGACAGATTACCCAAACACTCCATAGAATCCCTTCTAGATCTTTAGCCCACAAAGATTACCCACCCATCTCTCTGCAACTTCTCCTAGACCATTAGCCCAAATGACCTCCTAGATAATTAGCATGTACAGTTAACCCAACCTCCCACTAGAGAATAAAAAGCCTAGTCCCTTCCCCAGGGTCACCTGCAAATGGCCAATTCCTAAAGCAGATCCCCCAAGACCCCCTCTTTCAGTCATTAGTCCTCGTAATCTCTGAGATTTCCCCTTTAACCTCCAGTCACAGTAGTACCCTCTGGATCCCTGTTAACCCTGCAGAGCCCATTAAAATCCACAGGGATCCCTACTGGGCCCATCAAGATCACCAGTGATCCCCACTGCAGAGTCCATTAATACATCAGGGATCCCCACTAGGTCCACTGGACCCACCAAGACCCCACTAGGACTATGGATGATCTCCAGTGATCACTATGGACCTCATGGGGTCATTGGAGACCTCCAGTGAGGCCCATGTGGCTGTGAGACCCCTAGCAAGGCCTGCAGGGCCAAGGGAGACAGTCAGGACCCCCAGCAAGGCCTGCATCAAGCCCCCAGAAAAATGTGGGGCCAATTTACTTAATGTAGGTCTCTAGGCAGTTTAATTAATGATACTATGGAGGTTCTCATCAATCCCCTGCTTCTGCCGTCCCCTACTTCAATTTTCACCACCATCAGTTTTCTCTAGGGATTCCTGTCTTCTCATGATTTGACCAGAATATTTGAACTTCAGCCTCATGATCATAGCTTCCAGTGAACATTTTGTCTTTATTTCCAGTAATATTGACCAATTGGATCTTCTTGCTGTCAAAAACCACAATTCAAAGGCATCAATACTATGGCACTTAGCCATCTTTATGGCCCAGCTCTCACATCCATAAGTTACTATTGGGAATAGATTGTAGATCTAACTATGCAGACTTTTGTTGCTAGTAATATATCTTTACTTTGTAATAGCTTGTCCAGACTTGCCATAGCTTTCCTCCCCTGAAGCAAACATCTTCATTTCATCGCTCCACTAGACTGTCAACCTACTTCAAAATCTCACTAAAACCCATCTGTTTAAAGAAGCTCATGACCTCAGTCTTAATATGCACTATATATTATAGATGGTAAGTTTGCAAGTTTTCAGTCTTGTAAGGTGCTTTAGGGAAAGCACTTTGTAAGCTCGATTTTAAGCTCAATAACAGGGCCTTCCATTCTTTTATAATTTGTTAAAATTACTTTTGACTTGTATTTAACATGTTTAGCGCTGTGGAATATGTTGGCGCTTTATAAATAAAGGATAATATTACTATAATACTACTGAATTACTATAATAAATAATTAAATAGGATTTTTATTAATGGTCAATGCATAATTAAAATAAGTAGCCCATCTTCCTAGGACATTCCAGTGGTTCTTTTTATTTTGTTTTAATTTTTGAAGTTTTCAAGATAAGTTAAGTTTTATTTTTGGGAATTTGCAATAGAAGTTACGTTTTTTATTTTTTGCAGTGTCCCCTCCCTATTATTTGCAGGTATTGGAGCGCTTTATCTGTATGCTTTCTATTATGTACTCCTAGATAAATCTGTACATCAGCAGGTCACCGCACACAATCCCTCTCCCATGCTGGGAAAGTGCTGATTGGCAGAATTTAATAGCGCAGTGGGAACCGTTTAGAGAAATCAAAATGTTCTCTATTCTCTTTCTGAAGATCGAGGCTGAACATTCGTCAACATTACTGTCTGGAACACATTATCCAGGAAATCCCAGAGTCGCTGGCCTATCGCAGGAATTAGCTACAATTTTAGGTTCAGATTAGACGCTCCTCTGAAAGTGCTGGGGTCCTGTCATTAACACCTCCAAGAGCTGGAGAGCGCAGATTAGTATTCGCGCCTGCGTTTCGTCCAGACTGTGGTTTGCACTCGTGAACCGTGTCTCCGATGACATAAGACTTAAGTAACCACTTCGCTGCTGAAGGTTACAGGTAACCCCAGCCCTGCAGGTGAAGAACACAAAACCCTCATTGTACTGCGAGAACATCTGCAGAGAAACCATTAAATATCCAGCCCCGTGGCCACCAGCGCAGTTTTGTAATGAAAAAAAATGGAGGGATATATATCAATGTGGTAATGTCAGTCGGAGGCGTAAAAACTGGCCCATTTTAGTGTATTAAAGAGCCACTGTAGTCCTATATTTATTAAAATATACTTTTTAAGAAATGCCCTTGAAATTAAGCAAACTGTTTTAGATGCATCTACGTAGCAATGGCAACTACCATTTTGGTTTATGCTGATCTACTTTCTGAAGTGGGAGGAGACTTGGAAAGCAGGTGAAGCTTCTATCTAGATAATGGAACGTGTAAACTAAAACTGTTATTCAACCTAATGATCAGATCATTGGGTTACAAGGACAACCAGCTGAAAAAGTAATACGAGCAAATACAAGTTAAAGGACCACCAGACTTAAAAAAATACACTTGTTTGCCAAGTATTTACCAAATTAACAGTATTAGCAGTTAGAAGTAGTGGACTTAAAATATTTTTGGGGAAATCTGGACTGTCTCTCTTTATGAATCCTGTTATGTTTGTAATGATGGGTGTGTGTTTGAAGTTATCAGTAGAGGGAGAGGTGGGGAAAGGGACAGGCAGAAGTCCAGAGCCATTGTTTGATAATAGGATCAGACTGGAATTGACACCACACCACTTCCCCATCACTTGTCCAGAAGCAGAATATTGTATCAAAGAATGCAACCATAACGCACCAGAAATGCAAACGCCCTTCTCTCACACACACAACTTCCGCCAATATATCATGGATCTTTCCCAGCAACAAAGTCTTCTCTAGGGAATACGGTCTTCTCATAATATGGCCAAAGTATTTGAGCTGTAGCATCAGGATCAAAAATGTAGTCCAACCCAATTCAATTAAATGCAAAAAAGAAAAAATACACAGCACTGCCCCCCAGAAAAGGGCCCTGGTGCATTGCACCACTGGTAGCTCTGTCCCGAAATACATTTACTAGCCAGCAGCAATCTAATGGGCAACACCTAATACCCCAACATATACAAAAAAAAATTTTGAAAAAGTTCCCAGTAGAAATGTATCAAAATATAAAGGTAAAAATACTCCACAATACATATTCTTTTTGAATGTGTACTTGAAATAGAACTATTGCAAAAGTAAACTAGTACAAACTAACCCGTACAAATCAAATAAGTGCAATTTGTGCACAAATAAAAAAAAAAAAGTTACTAATAATACATAATACACTCAAATGACCACTGTGCTCAATTATGTTAATGTGCCAATTCTGAAGAACTACACTTGAATATAGACAATGTGTTTTTAGAATGTAATAAATAATACAGTGTCTAATTTATTACTTTTATCTGCTGCCTGGTGATGATTTACAATAGGAAATAAATCAGTGGGTATCTCGCCCGCAGCCACGAGTCTGTCCTGCTTTCTGTTACTCCTAATAAAATAGTAATGGAAACCATATTTACTCTCCTCTCATTGTTGCTAACCCTTGTGCCATAATATTCCTAATACCTCCCAGCACACCAAGATTTGGGAATATGAAGCTTCTGTTGTGAGGATTTTATATGTGGAACGCATTAAACATGTAGTTCAAGCGCAAGGTTTGGCCCATCTGGGAACACCAGTTGGCTGTCAGTGGGATATTACAGCTACATTAAAGGGATATGGAAGGTTCTTGAATTTTACTAGGCACATAATATACCTGTGTATTTATTTACTTGTACGGAGTTTATTTTATTAGTAAGTTATTATAAGCTCTGTTTTTACTGCCTAATATCAAACAAAATAGTCCCTGTATGGGTTTGCCCACTGCAGCTTACGCAGGCACAGACATTAAGGCCCTCATTCAATTGCAATTTGGCCAATTGAATAGGGCCCTAAAGAAGCACATAACATATATTTTTTAAAGAAGTTTTTAGTTAGCAAGCATCTATCCAAAAGAAAGGTTTTCACTAACTAAAAACTTCTTTAATAAAAATATGCTATGTTCTTCTTTAGGGCCCTATTCAATTGGCCACATCACAATTGAATGAGGCCCTAAGGCTTGATGTGTAGTGCAGTGTCCTAGCCAATCAGGGACCACATATTAGCTGCATGTTGCTAATTGGTTAGTATGAGACACTGCACACCCAGTATCTTCATGAGTTGCAGAGGGCAGACCTATGCAGGTATTTAAAAAAAAAATAACTTATAAAAATATATTAATAAAATAAAGCACATAAAAGTAAATAGAGTAACAGGTATATTATATACCGAGTACAATCCAGGAATATTTCATATCCCTTAAATGTAATTGGGACAAAACAACAATTTAAAAAGCAAACCGTATAATTCAATTCTGGGTCAGAATCTCTATTTCTGTGTTTTAAAAGTTTAATTAAAAAAGAAAGACAAAACAACAAGTAATTAGGAACACTAGTCACGGATATACTCCTATATAATATGTGTTCTTGGGGTGTAAACTCTATAGTATTTGCCCATTATTATAGACTAGCGAATTGCCCGTCAAAAAATGACGGCAATGAAATTGTAAGGTAGCTAATGCTGTTTAGTGTGTAATAATGAAATATATAATACATTAATAAATGAATATACTTTACCTATTTTAAAGCATTGTGTGGAAGAGCTGTGAATGTGTTTTGATGTTGCTGCAGCATTAGTGATGTGGAGCTGCTGTGTAAGCGTGCTGAATGTGTGCAGTGTAACACTGTGCGTGCGCGAGCCCAAACCGTTGTCGTGTACTTCCGCATTGGCGTAAAATGGCGAGTAATGTGTGGTATACGTCTGTATCGGAATATCCGTAGGTGTTTTGTGGTGTTTTGCGAGTTTCTTGTGGTGTTTTGCGAGTTTAGAGTGCTGTAGCCTCGTTTTCGTTTTGTTCAGGGGCCATTTTTTCTCTCGCTTCGATTTTTTTTTAGTCTCTAAACTGTTTTATTTCGATTAAAATCGAGGTGTAACTTGTATTTGTGAGGTGCTGGGTGCTCCCTCTTGGTGTAGGTAAGTTTTTTATGTATGTGGTGTGTGTATGTATTGTGTTTTACATTTTGTAATGTTCGCGAGTTGCGTCCGAGTGTTGCGAGTCCGTAATGTGTGTGAACGTGTGTCGTATGTTGTTTGCGAGTGTCGTAATGTGTGTGTCGTAGTGTTTGGGTTGCGACGTGAAGTTTGCGAGGGTCGCAGTTGCTGGCATGGAGCGCCTTCGGCGCTCCATGGCAGCAACTGCGGCCCTCGCTTTGCGAGGTCCTCAGGTGCTGGCATGGAGCGCCTACGGCGCTCCATGCCAGCAACTGAGACCCTCGGGCAGTGCCCTCGCTTCGCCCACCTCAGTAAGTAGATTATCCAAAAACCCAAAGGGCAGACTGCAACATAACTGTAAGTAAAAGATCATAAATGCAAGACAACATATTATTTTTAATTTCATTCATTTGTATATTTTTAAGTGTAATTCTTGGAAATAATATTTTTTAATTAAATTAATACAATCGTTCTTTAAAATGGCTGCATATTACATCAAGGCCCTTCAGTCTACTCTCTGACAGCATAATGGATAATATTCAATAGAAAATACATTTGTCAGGGCAGGATTGTAATAAAACAAAAAAGAACGGGATGGATCGTGAGCTCCTCCTCGCAGAGGACAAGATGGCCGACAGAGCGCTCACCTCAGAGGCCTACAGGCTCCAAACTAGTGTAGGGTCTGTTCTCTTTATACTTTTGAAAGTGTTCTGATGTAATTATTGCTAATTACTATAAACATAGGAAGTGAAGGAATGTGTGAACTCCTGCTCTCAGATCAGCAGTGGACAAGATGGCCGACAGAGCAAAGACTTATGAGAAGAGTATAAGGCCTACAGTCTCGAAACTGGTGTAGCTTCTGTGCTCTTTACACTTTCATCAGTCTGTATCTAATTACTAGAAACATTAGAATTCAAGGAATGTATGAACTCACATTCAAGATGGCTGACGCAGTAGACATGTCTGAGAAGAAGATGGGGAATACAGTCTTACAAATGGTGTATGATCTGTTCTATTTCCACTTACAAAAGTTCTTATCTAAATATTGCTAATTACTACAAACACTAGAAGTCATGGAATGGGTGAACTCCTGTTCTCCACGCAGCAGAGGACAAGATGGCCGACATAGCAGAAATGTCTGAGAGGAATATGAGGCAAACCGTGTTACAACTGGTGTAGGGTCTGTTCTAATTTCACTTCTAAAAGTTCTTATCTAATTACAACAAACATAAGAAGTCAAGGAGAGTGTGAACTCCTGCTCTCAGTGCAGTAGAGGACAAGATGGCCGACAGAGCAAACACTTCTGAGGGGAGTATGAGGCCTACAGTCTTAAAACTGGTGTAGGGTCTGTTCTATATACACTTTCAAAAAATTAATCTTATTTAATTACTGCTAATTACTATAAACATTAGAAGTCAAAGAATATGTAAACTCCTGCTCTCAGTGCAGCAGAGGACAAGATGGCTGACGTAGCAAACACTTGTGAGTGGTATATGCGGACTACAGTGTCACACCTGATGCAGGGTCTGTAATGTGTGTAATTCTACTAGTTCCCAGCTATAGAGAGATCAGATATTACAAACATTAGAGGACATGTCTAAACTATCTAATTCACGTCCTTCCCACTCTTGTAATCGGTCTGACATACGAGGTAACAAAATGTAAATTCTATTTATCCTGCGGATCCTCAGCTTTCTCCAAGAGGTCAACTTAAAACAATACACAGTCTCAATTCTTTAGTCTCACTGAAGACAGAAGAAGCACATAGTAAAAAAGTAAAGATAAATATGGTGTCATGTCAAGTGGTATGAAGAGCCGATTCCTCCCACGTAGGCTCCATTTCATGCTGGATTATTTCTCTCAGAAAAAAAAAGCAATTCTGCAAGAAGCAAACTGCAAGAAATCATCAGGTTTCACAGCAGCGAGTGAAAGTGTGAGAGCTCTTGCAGGATGTATAAAATCTCTGGGCAGAGACTCAGCAAAAACACCAGAAGAAAAGTCCATTGTTCTTTATGTGCACTTTAATACCCCGGGCATCGGTTATGCGCGTTATTCATTGCTGTACATACTAATAAGAGCAGCACTAGACTCAGAAGAGAAGAGTTTTAAAGGGGTATAGAAGGTTTTTGGATTCTGCTAGGTATTTACTGTTGCATACTCTCAGTTAACCGGAACTCAAGCAACCAGAAAAAATTGAAAAATGTACAGGGCTCAGCAAATGCCAGGAACCAGGTTGTCGTGCCACAAAATGCTTACAGGCACCTAGATTTCATCCACTGTATGTCTCTGCAATTCAATTTTACCTTGAAGCAGACAGGCCTGAGTGACTGAGCCAGGGCAGTGTTGGCGTTTCATTCCCCGGGTCAGCACCGCACCCTCCAGCCAAACGTACCTGTGTGTGAGGGAGGAGTGAAAGCTGCTGCTGCTAGAACAGCCCTCACTGACAAATATACTTCGCAGAGCCTCCTATGTGCAGCTAATCTAGGCCTCTTTTAATAGTAACTCTCAAGCAACCAGAAACTACATTTATCCAACATCTACCAATCCCCATGGGTGCCAGATAACTGAGAGTCTGCTGTACTTAATAACACAAATAGTCCCTGTATGGGTCTGCCCACTGCAGCTCACAAAGACACAGACTCTGTAGTACTGGGTGTGCATTGTCTCATACTAACCAATCAATGACAATCTCTCAGTAACATGCTGCTGGTCCCTGAAAGACTAGGACACTACAGCACCCATTGCCTGTAGCACCCAGTAACATACAAACATAAGCAACAAAGGAGGGAAGGGTATGACAGACCTCCTTATCCCACCTTCAAACCCACCCAGAAGAGCATTATGTGCAAGAGGCAAGAGGGGAAGCCCCAACCCCAAGGAGCCATTTACTCTTGACAGAGTCTATGTCATGTTGACCAAGATTTTAACCAAATGGTCCCTCAATTATTGTCGTTTTTTGGGGAAAAGGTAAACGTTGCTCAACTGACTTTGCTTAAGTAAATAAGAACATTTTCCAGATATCAAAAATCTTTTGATTTAAATACATAAAAAAGAAACATTAGGAATTTGGTGTCTTTATAAAACAATATATAAACATTTAAGGCAGCACAGTAGACTTTCAAAGAAATACTCTTAAAAATGGGCAAAATATATATATATATATTTTTTAATGCTGCATTTATGATTCACTACAATATGGAATCTTTCTGCAGTGGGAATCTCTCTTCCACTGCTTCAAGTGCGAATAAAGCATTCACCTACTTAATTTCAAATATGGCAATCTTTAGTGTCAGAACTTTCATTAGGACTACTAGAAATCAAAACAGTCTACAAGGCTGCTGAGAAAACAACTCAATAGAGCAGGCTGAAAAATGCAGTGGCCATAATATAGAAACATTACATATAACAAGTTAATACATTAAAGCCGGTATCATTTATTTTACTTTCTAAAAACAATTTGTTTATCATAAGTCAAATTATGACGGCAATAGAATTGTAAGGCAGGTAATGCTGTTTGCCACACAAGGTAGGTTTTTTGGTTGCGTGAGTACCTTCGGCGCTCATTGCGAGCCTCTCGGTTGGTGTATTTTTAGGTTTGTGCTGATCGCCTTTTGGCTCTCATAGCGAGGCCCTCCCCCGGTGTAGTTTTGCTCCTGTAAACACTGTTGGAGCTCCTTGTGAGGCGCGCGCTGAGCGCTTTAGGCGTTTAGTGTGATCCTGTCGTCTGTTTTTTTTTTTCTGTGTATGTATTTTTTAATGATAATTAATTAATTAATAAAATCATAAATTAATATACTTTACCTATTTGTAATTAATATATGCAGGAAGCAATATGCTGAAGAGCTAACAATTTGTTTTGATGTTCCTGGAACATACAATGTAGATTTGCACTGTTGGTTAGCTGAGGTGTAAGTGTCAGCAATGTGTGTAGTGTGTAGTGTAAATAGGCTGCGTGCGAGAGGGGAAACCGTAGGAACCTGGATCAAGACAACTCAGTGGATGTAGTCTTTTTGAATTTTGCAAAGGCTTTTGATACAGTGCCACATGGAAGACTATTGTGCAAACTAAGGGATACAGGAATTGCAGTAAATATCTGCTAATGGATTGAGAGCTGGCTAAAAGACAGGAAGCAAAGGGTTGTGGTAAATGGAACATACTCCGATTGGACTAATGCAGTAAGTGGGGTTCCTCCGGGTTCAGTATTAGGTCCTCTCCTTTTTAACATATTTATTAATGACTTAGAGATGGGACTGGAAAGTAGTGTCTCCATTGTTGTTGATGACAAGAAGTTGTGCAAGGTCTTCCCATTTTCAAACTTTTATTGAAATTGTCAAGATTATGGACAGATTATAAATAATTATCATTTTCCAACTTCACATAAACAACAATAATAATCAAAAACAAAATAGTAATGACAGTTAATAATAATTTGAACTATAAGAAATCAGCTAAATAATTTTAATTAAAAATGAAATGACTTAGAAGTAGGATTTGAAAGTATTGTCTCCATTTTTGCTGATGACACTAAGTCGTGCAAGGTAATTAAATCAGATAAGGATATACTTTCCCTCTAAAGGGATTTACATAAAATTGAGGAATGGGCATCTAAATGGCAGATGAGATTTAATACGAATAAATGTCAAGTTATGCATCTGGGAAGGAAAAATAGCCGTGCAATTTATAATCTTAATGGAGCATACATAGGGGTATCAGATATTGAAAGGGATTCGGGAGTGCTTGTGGACAACCACCTAGGTAACAGTGCTCAAAGCCAAGCAGCAGCTGCAAAGGCAAGTAAAATATTAGCATGCATTAAGAAGGGTATAGAACAAGGAAAGCAAAAAGGACATTTTAGAGCTGGAAAAGGTAAACAGAAGGGCTACAAAACTAATAAGGGGAATAGAGGGGCTAAGTTATGAAGAAAGACTAACCAAATTACACTTATTTTCTCTAGAATCAAGGCGTCTAAGAGGAGATAACATTACCTTATATAAATACATCCAGGGTCAGTATAAAGATTTGTCAGGGGAGCGTTTTATGCCAAGAGGTTTTCAACTGACTAGAGGACATCCCTTGAGGTTAGAAGTAAAAAGATTCCACCTTAAAGAAAGAAAAGGGTTCTTCACAGTAATGGTGTTTAATCTATGGAGTTCTCTACCAAAGGAGGTGATGGTGGCAGTGGATTCAATAGATAACTTTAAAAGGGTACTGGATATATTTTTAATTAAAAGGGCATTCAGGGTTATCATGGTTAATTAGAGAGAGAGTATTGATCCAAGGAGGGATCTGATCGCCAGTATCTGGGGTCAGGAAGGAATTCATTTTTTGCCCCTCTGAGACTGTGGCTAAGTTTCAATTGTTTTGTTTTCTGTTTGCTAATCCGCATATTGCAGATCAGAGGAGATCTTAAAAGGTTGAAATTGATGGACTGAAATCTTTTTCACCTCAATTACTATGTAACTATGTAATATACCTGTATATCTCTTTACTTTTATGTACTTTTTGTTTGCCTAAAATCAAACAAATAGTTCCTGTATAGGCTGCCCTCTGCAGCGTATGCAGACCCAGACTGGATGCAGTGACCCACACTAGCCAATTAGTGACCTCTGCAACATGCTGATGAGACGTTGTCCCTGATAGGCTAGGGGATTACAGTGTGCATCCCCCCTAAAGAGTTCTCTGCATACGCTTCAGTGGGCAACCCCATATAGGGACAATCTGTATGATTGACAAAGTAAAATCAGAGCCTATAAGTACTCTTTAATGTAAAGTACATAACAGTAAATAGATACCTATGTATATTATATATCTAGTAAAACCCAGGAACCTTCCATTTCCTTTAAAATGCTCTTGCATTAATATGGCCCTATAGTTTATTTTAAGAGAGTGAAGGCCAAATAATAGGCACTAAAAAAAGAGCTTATAAGCATTTCTTAATAAAGTAAAGTGCATAAAAGTAAATAGATATAAAGGTATATTATAAACCTGCTAGAATGAATATCCCTTTAAAGGACCACTGCAGTGCTCATACAATAGGGTTTCACTTAATAAATGATTATCCATTAAACAATTTCTGAAGAAAAAAATTCAAAGTAGCTTTCATAAACTAACATTTGAACTTTAGGATATCATGAAGTAGCAGAGATGCTTCACTCCACCCCCTATTAGTTGCCCAGATGGAGTGATAAGCTCTGCCTAGGTACTTGGCATACATTGGTCATTGTATGGAAGGTTGCAGATAAAGGTTCCTATCAGAACAGCTTCTTGGGCTGACCTCCTACTTCCCTGGTAGGGGTGGAGAACAGCCGCTCTGCTAGAGTCTGAAACACTAAACTTCATATGTACGATTTTTCACTCCACCCCCCCTTTCCAGTACGTTGAGCCTCCATATAGAGGCTGCTTTGTTCCAGGCTCCCCGTACCCTCCGTCTCACCTCTGTTCCACAGGTCTTTCCATAACCTGACCTCACAAGCCAATTACATCTGTTTGCTTTGGGTTCATATGTTTCTAGTACTGACACCAACTTTAAGCTTTCAACATAAGGTGGGTTCCCATGAACTCCTCACTTCATCAGCAGCTGGTTCTTATTAGTGATCGACCAATACAATCCAGGACTCACCCAACGAGCTGTGGAGGGCTCTTCACTCAGCCGTTCATATGTTTCAATTTACTAATCCGCCAATGATATCCCTTCCACTAAATAAACCACATTCCATATCTTAGGGCTCAAGCTTATTTTGATAGACACTTCAGGTCTCATTCACCAGCACACTTGTCAAAAAACTTGTTTCGTTTTTATATAATTATCAAAAAAAATGCTTATTTTTTTATTTTTATATATTAATGAAAAATGCCTATTTGTTTTAATCTTTTTACAAATGTGCGGATTTGTTTCATTATTAAATATTTAACATAAAAACTACCAATTTGTTTTATTTTTTTTTAAATGTGCCAATTGGTTTCATTATTATAAATTTATCATAAAAACTATCAATGTGTTTTATATTTATATAAATATCAAAAAATGTGTTTAATTTAAAATAAAAAAATACTATTTGTTTTTTTTATAATATATATATATATATATATATATATATATATATATATATATTTATTTATTTATAAATGCCTGTTTGTTCTATTTTTTATGTTTATCAAATAATATGAAATTTTTTTTCATTCAATACAGTCCTTCATACAATTTAATATAATTGTCATACACTTTTTTATTTATGTATAAAGAAAGCTGCTTATTTGTTTCAATTTCACATAAGAATATATGTGTCTATTATTATAAATTTGTAAAGTTTATTATTTATATTTATTATATATTTAAAAAATCGTGCTAGTTTAATTAGATATAATTTTTAAAACATGCATATTAGTTTTTATTATATATTTATCAACAAGACTAATTGTTTCATTTTTATCTGTTAATAAAAAAATGGCATAATTGTTTTATTATATATTTATCAACAAACCTGCATATTGGTTCATTTTTATATATTAATACAAAAATGCAGAATTGTTTCATTTTTATATATTTATCAAAACACCTGTATATTTGTTTTATTTGTATTTATTTATCACGTGTTCCCTGCCATAATCTGGGGAAGAAGCTGATCACTTTATATTTATGTCCTGTTTATATTTGCACATGAAAAAAATAAGATAAATCTTGAAAATATTAGTTTTGGGTGTGAAAATATATAAATCTTCAAAATATTAGTGTATTTTTATTTAATAATTAATAATAAAATCACTATGACAAATACAAATGTTAAATATGTACTCTAAAAAATGACTATAAAGTACCAGTAATTAAATACATGTAAAATTAGATTAAATACATTTAAATAAATTATATTAAATAAATGTAAAATAAAATAAAATGTCTCCATGGGACTCTGTAGTGGCGAATCAAGTCATGGCCCTACACATATCATTTACATCCAGCATAATTCTCTATAATATTCGCGTAATTATATAAAGTTATGAATAATTACTGTTGTTTTTGAACAAGGAGGAATACTATGGTACCTCTTCTCCTCCTATTCCTGTAGCACAGTCCTCAACATGAGCTTGCAAACCTTAAACTGTGAAACTCCATATTGCTGTTTATACTTCATGCTTCCACAAGACTTTGTGCACTACAAACTGCAATATGGAGATTGAAAGATTGCTGCCAATCCAATCACACAGTGATACCCGATGAGGGAAGGAGGTAGGTAGGCTAATGTGACGTCCCATAGAGCTTGAAATGTTAACAAAATATTAATAATTTATGACTCCGTTGGACTAATAGAGCCTTTCACTATGGTGCATGTAACTTTTAAAGGGACATTCATTTAACCAATATAAGGTGACTTTAAGAGATCTGGGTACATTCTATTTAGATCATTTTAATAGACCAGTATTCAATATCTTCCACGCCTATTATATTTGTTGTATCCCATGACTAACAAAGAGTTAATCTGAGATACATCATTTTATATTACTGGTGTTTGATCACATAGTGATTCTTTAAAGGGCAACTTACACCAAAATTGAGTGTTTTATATTAAAGATAACTCCGTTTGCCAGTTACTCCTCCATGATTTTGCAACTGGGAGCTGCCATGTTCAGTCTCATTTTCTGTGACTGACACTGAGGAGCTCGTCTAACATACAGACGTCTACGTTTTCTTTCCTTGAGCTGCTACTTTCTCAGGAGGGTGTGTCCTTTAAAAATAATACGTTTAGTCTAGTTAAAAACAGTGGCATTTTCAGTTGCCACTGTGCGGAGAGAAGGTTTCTCTGCATTCAAAGTTTCTTCCTACCTGTGGGAATAGATCAATAAAAACCAAATAACATTGCATATGAAGTTCATTATTTAAAGGCTTTATTATTTTTTTTACATTTGCAAATATTTTACCCATATTGAAATTTCTTAAGAATAGTATATTTTAATATATATCACTTTTGAGTGGGACCAGACTGATATACTACAGGATATTTCTCCCTGTGAAGGGCACAAGTGAGCTAAAAGAGGTTGCTCTCAGAGTAGCTTATCATGGCTATAGAACTAACCTATTAAGTAAGGTTGGTTCGTTCTCTGATGAGCGCCTCTGACTTTTTTTTGTTAATGCAAATTACTCTTAGGGTTTAGTATCCCTAAGAGGTATAGGGGACTCCAGACGTGGACCCCTTTATCACTGTGCCTTAGGGAGTTCAGCTGCACCTCACTGACGAGGCCCATAAAGGCCGAAACGCGTCTGGGGTTTGCTGTTTCTCCTGTTCAGGGTAGAATTGCCTGGTATTTCGGGGCTGGGTCACTCTTTTGAGTGGGACCAGACTGATATACTACAGGATATTTCTCCCTGTGAAGGGCACAAGTGGTTATAAGAGGTTGCTCTCAGAGTAGCTTATCATGGCTATAGAACTAACCTATTAAGGTTAGTGTGTTCTCTGAAGAGCACCTCTGACTTATTTATTTTTTAAATATATATATATACTCCACTTAACGCTACCCCTTTGAGCGCTGATTCACTATAGTGCTCTTTTTCCCCGCTTAGCAGTAAACCAATAGTGCAATTTTTGAAAGCCAAATCCTGTTTAACTCTTTAAGTCCCCACTCAGCTCCAATTCACCATAGCTCTGTCTGCGCTCTATGGCGCTAAAAAAACGAAACAGTTTACACATAGAGCTAAACGGAGTATTGGTGTATGTATATATACATAAATAAATATATATATATATATATATATATATATATATATATATATATATATATATATATATAACAAATAATACAGTAATAAATCCACACATCCAAATGGGCTCATTAATGTATTATTGTTTTTTTTTACTCTGTACGGTGGAGAGCTTTTCTCGCTCTAGTGCTCACCATACACTAAATTAATGTTATATATATATATATATATATATATATATATATATATATATATATACCTATAGATTTCTATCTATAGGTATATATTTACATACCTATATATACATCTATTTATCTAGCTATCTATACGTATATATTCTGTATTTAAATGTATAGACAGTATATATATTTTGGTCAACAAGACCTAACAAATCATCCTCATCCCATCTCCTCCACCACTCCCTCCATTGATAGATAAAAAAACACACACAACTCATGCTCGAGCTATCAGGAAGTGATGAAACATAGACAAGCTGGGATCTTTTATCCATAAACAGAGTCTGCAAAAATTCTGACTATTGGTTTATAAAGCTGCCAATGTTATTAGATTGTTACATACATCACAAACAAGTGCAGTTTTTGTTGAACTACAGTGGTCCTTAATCCTCACAGATTTTCCGAATTGCGCAATGACAAACTCAATTTATCTGAACTAAATGCAGACGATCTTGTCTTTTTAGGACAAATCATTTGGAATCATTAGAGAGCTGATGAGATGTAGACGCTCCTTGTCCAAGTCACCTAATCATTTAGGAAAATTGGCCGCCGTTCAAAAGACGCTGACGGAAAAGAGTGAGTTATACGGCAGGGCTGGAGCGCGCTATCTGACAATCGTTCGCATGTCATTACTCATGGCGTGGAGGAATGGAACCAACTCTGCCTGTCTGGGAGATAAAATGATTTTTATTTCTCAGAAAATCAATCAATTTGAAGCTCAAAAAGATATCTCTGAACAGTAAGATATGGTCTTGGGGTAATATCCAGGAGGGGAATGTTATTAACACATTAAAGCCATATTTGCCCCTGCCCAAAATGTTTAATTTTTATTACTTATGGATGTATAGATGAAGCATTGAACATGAGCTTGAGGGAGCTCAGCATGTCAGTTGCTAAAAATGTGCCTGGGTGCTGCGGCCCATAGGGTCGCAGAGAGTCAGCCTCAACTGAATGACTAATCAACAACAGGTGTATTACATTTTTCTATATTGTGTTAAAATTATTATTACTATCTTTTATTTATAAGGCGCCAACATATTCCGTAGCGCTGTACATGGGGTTACGTTCAAGGCAAAACAATAATAACACATTGCAAAGAAGGGAGGGCCCTGTTTTCGTACATAGAGCACCAACACAAGATTGAAAACTCACAAACTTACAATCTAAAGGATCTGTTACACTCTTCATTTCTGGGGTTGGACACCACTGCTTTGAATCAGCACAGTGCAAATAATTGATACGTTTTTGCTGCCAGCTAAATTGTAGCAAAGGTAATAACTCTCAGGAGGAGGGATGAGTAAACACTGACAATGGAATGCTCTCACAAAGGAGAATGAGTCCCATAAAACATGAAATATATAAATATATAAATAAATAAAAAATAAATAAATATATATGTGTGTGTTGGTGTCACTCAGTTGTGTCCAACTCTTTATGACCTCATAAACCGCAGAACGTCATGCTAATCTTGGCAGAGATATTGTAGTGGGTTACCAGTTCCTTCTCCAGTGGGCCACAGCATACAGCTCCTGGTATTCCTAGGTGGTCTCCCATCCAAGTACTGGAAACAAACCCACTGATGAAAGCACTGAATCCTAACTACTGGACCACCAGAAATATATATATATATTTTTTTTTTGTTCAATGGGAACCTAATTTTAGTATTGCTTCTGACAAAGAGAGGTCCACTCTTGACAGCTCGTCATAATAATTATGAATATGTTTGTCCATTAAAAAAGGTATCACTATATACTGCAATACTCTGATTACTCATTACTCACTTTATATATATATATATATATATATATATATATATATATATATATAGTTGTGAGCAGGCGGGTCGTTGCTAGCGCTGCTGGCTCGCATAGTGAGCCTGCGGCCCTCGCTCCATGCCAGCAACTGCGGACCTCGCAAAATTTACGGACTTATGAGAAACAAATACAAGACGAGGGACTTACAAAAAAAAACATTACGACCTCGCAAAAATACGACCTTACCGCCCGAAACCCGCGCACATGAAAACATTAAAAACACAATAAATACACACAACAAATACATAAAAAGCTTACCCACAGCAGGGGGGCACCCAGGACCTTGGAAACTGAAGTTACACCTCAATTTGACACAAAATACAAGAGTTTAGACACCCGAAAACCTCCTAAGCCAGAGAAAAAATGGCCGCAAAAAAAACAAAAATGTGGCTTTAGGACTCAAAACACGCAAAACACCACCAAACACCTACGGATTTTCTAAAAAAGACGGATGCGGTCCAAGAACAAGGACGCAAAATCAGCCACAGACGCATAACACACATTAGGCGCCATTTTACAACACTAACTTACACAATGCAGAAGTACACAGCTACCCTAACGGATTTGGCTCGCGCGCGCAGCCTATTTACACACTACACACTGCACACATTGCTGACACTTCTGCACAATGCTTCCTGCATTTATTACTTCAAAATAGGTAAAGTATATTCATGTATTATTTTATTAATTATTTCATTAGCATTAGCAAAAAAATACAATGCTCATAGCACACAAACAACCAAGAACCTCGCAATGAGCGCCGAAGCATCTTGGAACACCAACAAAATTATATAACCCTTACAATCTTATTGCAGTCATTTTTTGACGGGCAAGTCACTAGTATTTATATATATATATATATATATATATATATATATATATATATATATATATATATAAACATAAGAATAACTACTGCTACATCTTCCCTCTGCTTGCCTCTAATGTATTCCCATTTTGGTACAAGTATGGTACTGTGTAATGGGAAGACAAATAAGTTGTAAATATCCACATTGCAGCCTCTATTGCACACAGCACAGTATATGGCTTCTCATTGGACCACAAATGCATATGGTGCAGCATCTAGTGTCTGAACCAGAACCAAATATGAAGCTATGGTTGTGGTGTTTGAGTCAGAAGCCAATTCCTAGTAGCTCTGGAGAAGTCCTGGAGCAGGGAAGAAACACGTAGAGAGTTTCATCTCTTTTTCTGCTAACTCCACAGCTATGTGCACCTTCCTCACAGCTTACATACCAATGCCATACTCTGAAAGACTATCCAAAGTCCAGATACAAGACTAACTTCTGCCAGAGTTTATATATATATATATAGAATGCAATACTTTTTTCATGTATTAAACTACATTTTAATCGGATTATCATTCAGTTCACTTCACAGTAATACAGTCCTGTTATCAGCACCCTCCCACTCAGGCTCCAGTCAACTATGAGAACAAAAGGCCCAAAATGCATCTGACAACAGAAACTGTTAATATTAATATTTTCTTGAACAATTATTTGATATCAATGTTTTTCCCCCAAACTACACTAGTCCTTTTTCCTTTTTCCAACTGTAATATGTGACGGCCACCATAGTCATATACCTAACAGTGCATGATTCAAGTATTACAAAAAGTATTTTTTGTCTAAAAACTAAATGGTTGGTAGTGTAGAAAAAATACATTAAAATTAGGTACGGTGGGTTGGTTTCTCCTCCTCTGTCCTGACATGGGCAGTGAGCCTTATGGGTGTTGAAACTGCAACAATAATGTGCTTTTTTGCCATTTATTTAAAAGTATATCAGATAAGAAAACATAAATAACATGTCCCCATGAATCCTTGTCTGCACTTTATCTCAATTCACTTGTGAAACAAAATGGGATAAATTAACAAAGTATTTATTCTGCATCTCGCAATATCTCCTGATTTACTATGTACTATTTCCTAGAGGGGTTCCCTGGTGGTCATGTGGTTAGGATTCGGGGCTTTCACAGCTGCGACCTGGGTTTGATTCTAGTCAGGGAACCAAGAGGTCACACCACCCTGAATCTGAGCAGTGTTGGGCCTGGTCAGTACTTGGATGGGAGACTACCTAGGAATACCAGGAGCTGTATGCTGTGACCCACTGGAGAAAGATCTGGCAACCCACTCCAGTATCTCTGCCATGAATACCAAGTGGATCAGCATGCTGTGTTGCGTTCCATGAGGTCACAGAGAGTCGGACACAACCGAACGACACAAACACACATTTCCTAAACATCCACTTCTCATGTTATCTCAGCTCTTCTCACCTCATCTCATTAAATTCCACCCATTGTTTTCATTTAATTCCCTAGTATTTTTGTACTAATTTAATACATTAAATTAGTATAATTTATTTTCCAGGAAAAAAAAAACATATATAATGTATACAACATACTCTTTTAATAGCAAAATAGAAAGATTGGACTAAAGCGGCCCTTTAAACATCTGATTTAGTCTCCTAACCTTGCTATTATCTCATCTAGATCTGCCGTTTTGGGATAAGATTTGGTGATATTTTCTATTGTAGCTGCAGAATTCCTTACAAAGGTTGCTCCGAGCCAGCTGCTTATCTTGCATTTATTATGAGGGACATACCACTGTCACTTCTCTGTGCTATGTAATTACACCATACAGATATACTGGAAGCGTCTATACTGATCAGGGGGAGCCCAGACGGCCAAGCTCTGGCGCCATGAGACTGTCCCACATGTAATGCTATGCCATGTCACAGGCACTGGAACATATTGGGAGACTCTGCGAGGAAGACACAGAATAAATCATCTGACTGCCGGGCAGTCCCTTCTACAAACATCATCCCTACAAGGGTAAATAAACCAGCCCCCAACTCACAAGACAGCTCAGATATGGCTAATAACTGGGTGTCTGCAGTAGCCAAGGCTGGGCGCGATCCATAATAACCACAGTGTGACTAATAATGATTGGAAGTATAGGCAGGGGCTAACAGAAATAACAGAATCACTAGACTCAATTGCACTTATTATTATTATTATACTTTAGTTGTGTCGCGCCAACATGTTCCGTAGCGCTATATGGGGTTAGGTGAAAAACTAAATGAACACATTGCCAAAGAATGGAGGGCGTTCAATCAAACGTACATAGAGCTGGTTTCCAAAGGTTATAACATCAAGAGACTGGTGGAGTAAGTGTTAATTATTTGACTTTCTTGTAGTGCGGGGTCTCTGTCTCGCGTTGTCTCTCTTCATTTCTCACACTTCATTTTTATTTTTCTCTCTCTCTCCATGTCTTCCTTGCTCTCTGGCGACATTTCTCGCTCACTCTCTCTTTCCTTGTCTCTATTTCTCACTCTCTCTTTCCCTCTCTCACCATTTTGCCCTCACTCTCTCTTTCTCTGTCTCCATTTCTCCCTCACTCTCTCTTTCCTTGTCTCTATTTCTCACTCACTCTCTCCCTCTCTCACTATTTTGCCCTCACTCTCTCTTTCTCTGTCTCCATTTCTCCCTCACTCTCTCTTTCCTTGTCTCTATTTCTCACTCACTCTCTCCCTCTCTCACTATTTTGCCCTCACTCTCTCTTTCTCTGTCTCCATTTCTCCCTCACTCTCTCTTTCCTTGTCTCTATTTCTCACTCACTCTCTCCCCCTCTCACCATTTTGCCCTCACTCTCTCTTTCTCTGTCTCCATTTCTCCCTCACTCTCTCTTTCCTTGTCTCTATTTCTCACTCACTCTCTCCCCCTCTCACCATTTTGCCCTCACTCTCTCTTTCTCTGTCTCCATTTCTCCCTCACTCTCTCTTTCCTTGTCTCTATTTCTCACTCACTCTCTCCCTCTCTCACTATTTTGCCCTCACTCTCTCTTTCTCTGTCTCCATTTCTCCCTCACTCTCTCTTTCCTTGTCTCTATTTCTCACTCACTCTCTCCCTCTCTCACCATTTTGCCCTCACTCTCTCTTTCTCTGTCTCCATTTCTCCCTCACTCTCTCTTTCCTTGTCTCTATTTCTCACTCACTCTCTCTCTCACCATTTCTCCCTCAGTCTCTCTTTCCCTGTCTCTTTCCCTGTCTCTATTTCTCCCTCAGTCTCTCTTTCCTTGTCTCTATTTCTCGCTCACACTCTCTCTCACCATTTCACCCTCACTCTCTCTTTCCCTGTCTCTCTTTCCCTGTCTCCATTTCTCTTGCACTCTCTTACTCTTTCTCTCTCACTTTCTCTCACTCTCTCCATTTCTCTCTCACTCTCTCCATTTCCCTCTCTCTATGTCTCTTTCTCTCACTCTCCATTGACATCACTATCTCTCACTCACTCTCTTTCTCTCTATCTCTCTCTCCATTTATCTGTTTCTTTCTTTCTCTAGTACTCTCACTCTCTCCATTCTCTCTTTCCTCGTTTATCTTCTTCTCTTCATCTGTTTCCTGTGACATATTTGCTCAGCAGTTCCAGGACAGAGCCGGTCACCTTAGTGCATGAAGTTACTGCATACAACATGTACATTCACCTGCCCCCTAAAAGTGAGAATCCATTGGGGTATCAACAACCAGGATAAAAATAACAGGACTGTGACAATGAAAACCAGATAGATAGATAGATAGATAGATAGATAGATAGATAGATAGATAGATAGATAGACAGACAGATAGATAGATAGATAGATAGATAGATAGACAGACAGATAGATAGATAGATAGATAGATAGATAGACAGACAGATAGATAGATAGATAGATACTGAGATAGATAGATAGATACTGAGATAGATAGATAGAGAGAGATAGATAGAGAGAGATAGATAGATAGATAGATAGATAGAGAGAGAGAGATAGATAGATAGATAGATAGATAGAGAGATAGATTGATAGATAGAGAGAGAGAGAGAGAGAGATAGATAGAGAGAGATTGATAGATAGATATATAGATAGATAGATAGAGAGAGAGAGAGATAGATAGATAGACAGAGAGATAGATAGATAGACAGAGAGACAGAGAGATAGATAGATAGATAGATAGATAGATAGAGAGAGAGATAGAGAGATAGATAGATAGATAGATAGATAGAGAGATAGAGAGATAGAGAGATGGATAGATGGATAGATACAGAGAGATAGATAGATGGATAGATGGATAGATAGATAGATAGATAGATAGATAGATAGATAGATAGATAGATAGATACATACATTCTGTATATATGCAGACTTTTTTAGTAACCAGTGGAGAATTGCATTCGTACATTTATACATTTACATTATACTTGGAAGCCACAAGTAGAATTGAAAGAGCTCAGGAACCCCGTAAATTATTTTATTATTTATGTATATACAGTAAGTGTACATATTAGAACATTATATTTCCCATTTGGTGCATATATAAATATATATATATATATATATATATATATATATATATATATATATATATATATATATATGTGTGTATTGATTGTGATTTTCATGTCCATTGCATTGTTGGCCTTCTCACAAAAATATATATATAATGCATATTAGGATGTATACATATATACATATAGCTGACATTAGACCCTGTTCATATAACTATGTATGTTCATGTCTGTTCCAGGTCCCCCAGGCAATGAAAAGGTTACTACTGATTGGTGCGTTTTTCTTTCCTACTGCAGCTGCGGTTGTCTGGAAAAAATCTGGTGGTGAAAGGCCGTTTTTGTGCCTGTTCCTTTCTTCTCGCTGCTTCCGCCTCCCCTCTGCCCGCAAATTCATTTCTCAGGCCAGATTTTCCCCAGCTCAGCATGTTCTCTTACATGAGGCCTGGAATGCATACTGCTAGTGTTTCATATAATTACTGCTGCATGGACACGGAGAACACAGGGATAATTAACACGGACCTGTCCCACAGTGCGTCACTGTGATGTCAAAGCTGCGCGTGGGTCAATGTGTTGGAGTGGTGCAGTTATGGTTCCTATATCTCCATCTTCACCTTTCCTCCAAAAAAGTTTTTTTTACCAACTAATTATAGATAGTTTTTCCAACATTAATAGTACCTGGTTCTGCTGGAATCTATTAAGGGACCACTATAATGCCCTAACAACAGGAGCTAGATGTTTTAATTAGGAAATAATCTTCAAAAAGATCTTATTCAGAAAAGCGATATACAGTATGAAACTTGCTATCAAGTATCTAAACTTCTATTTGATCTGCTTGTCTCCACCCATCAAGGGGTTGGAGACGCTCTGACTTTTAATGATCAGATACAAGCTTTTGCCTTGGTAAGTTAAATTAATTTAACACACCAAGTCTCCATCCAATGAATCTACCTCTGTCTAGACATACGCTTGTGTCTGACTATTTTAAACCTTGTCCCAGTCAGAGTCACTTCCAAACCTTGATGACCTCATATGGGGTGGAGACAAGCAGCTCAGCTGGAGATACTTTTCTAAATCTCTGAAAAGGAATATTTGATGATCAATACCTAAAGCATCTAGCTCATGTTGTTTGGGTATTACATTGGTCCTTTTATGTTCAGAAACGATCTATGGACCAAGACCCCAAATGTATGGCCCCTACAAACAAGCTTTGTGGCACGTGGGCATATTTGGGGATTTGGAGATATATAAAGATATGATAGGTTGGGGTTCTGTAAATAATGTTGGAGCTCCATAGTTGCATTTGTTTGATAAACACTACTATATACAGTTAGTGAACAACATGAGTTCAACCGAGGCCCTCACCCCACCCAACACATCCCGGCCTACCATCTATTCCAAACTATTTCCAATGTGACTTTGACCTGTTTTTACCATTTATCATAGAAACTTATAGAACCAGGGTTTCAGGTAACTCATACGGAACACTTCAAGGAACACTGGTTGCCCATCACAGACTGTAAGCTCTGAGGAACAGGTCCTTACCATCTGGTGTATCTTCTCATTAGAGGTATCCAGTGCTGCACGATCAGTCATTGATCTTCAAATAAATGATATTATCTTTCAGCAATTTCTAATGTGGACCCACCTATGCCAGAGTTATGCGACCTCTTATCTAATTACCCAAGATATCATCCGCTTTCTGGAGTTATATACTTTATTGTCTCTCTCCTACTGGTATAATAAATATTACAATAACATAACTTTTCCAACAACCATGTGGTCACGTGGTTTCTAACTTCTAATAAGTAAAACATTACTGGATGTCAGGTTTATGTACTTTATTCTCTATTCTTTACGTTGCTTATAGATAATCTTAAGACGTTAAGTGTAATGAAAGTTATATTTAAGAGATCATTCGAAAATGATTAATGTTGGTTGAGGCTGTACATGGTAGCTGAAAGGATATATTTTCTTCACTTTTTGCAAAGACAAATGTGTTGGCTCCCTTTATAAAGACGGTGGGGAGCGCTAAAGCTCAGCTTCATAGAGTATCTGACGTCAAATTGCGCATTCCACCGTCCATAGTGATGGTATTGTTTGAAGACATCACAAAATCCATTCTCTATTCTCGGGAACAATAAAACCCTAGACCCATGTGACTCCTCGATACGAGATACCGACGCCTCCGCATCTGTATAACTTCATATTTCTGGGTATTTTGAACTTCAGTCAATGGATAACTCCAAAGAATTTAAGCCATTTGCAGCACGAACAGTCAGCTGTTAATGAGGCCCAAATAGAGTCTCTGAAAATAAGTCTGAACTTTCAGAATTGCCAATGTTGTGAGAAATGCGTAACTAATCAAGTCAGATCTTTTTACAGTCAAGGTTGGAAGGTAATATATAGGGAACCTTATATCCCTGGTAGCTTGGGGACGTAAAATTCAATGGCGTCTATTGAAAGTCCTCTTCTATTGACACATGTTGGGGGCAGACATTTGTCCCCAGCTGGGATCTTGTAGCTGTGCATGTGGCAAGCATTAATCAATTCAAAGCCAAAAAGATACCCCCTTCTGTGCCATCCTACACCAAAATATTTTTCATTATTTGCTTTGACTTAGCCAAGTTGGTGTTGAAGATCCACCACTGAGTGTGTCATGAAGATAAATTATTATCTGTTTAAATTTAACAAGAAAAATTCCAGTATTATGTATCAAGCCTTAGGCTGAAAATTCTACTTAATCTAAAAGAGCCATTTTAGTCATATTTTTTCTACATGTTTTGAATAAATAATCTTAATAACAGGAAAAATATTTATAGACGTATAAATATTTAACTTTTATGTGCAATTGTTCTTTACTGTGGGCTTTACTTTTGCGTAAACTTTTTTACTTTTTTTACTGTCGGCCTTTTACTTTTGCGTAGATTCCACACCAATATAATTCCATAAAAAGGTACATTTTTGTGCCAGACTCAGAATTACAATGTGTCAATGGTACAAAAAATAGAAAAAAAAATTAAACATCAACTATCATGATAGGTGTGGCTAGGGGTTAAACTGACATGTTATATTCCCATGGCCCATAAATTGAGGCCGAGCCCTTCCCTTGTTTGTAGGGCCAGAGAAATATAATTATGAAATTATTATTGAATAATAATTGGAAATTAGGTTCGTCTTAACCAGGACTGAGTGGGTTGCCTGACTAGAGGGCAAAAAGGAGTAAAATAAAAATATAAAGACCAAGTTAGTTAATTTAATTAATTTTCAAAAACCCAAAGAATTATGGCAGTATGATGACTTCCATCTTCCAAGGGTTTTATTAAATGTGATGGGAATGGATTCCTGGAAGTTGTAGTTGCTTCTCTAGTTCTAAAGGAGTGATCTGCACATTAACAAGTTGGGTAGCCAAGTCTATTTAGTAATATATTAATATAGTATATAAAAGATTGGGTAAAAAGAGAGTGCAATTTTATTAGTAGTAATGGAGAATGTGGGTTTGGCATCAAATGTTTTGACTGGACACCAGAAGTCTCTGGTGGGATCACATTGAATTTATGTTTTTGTATTAGTTTTAGTCTTATTTAGTCTCAATGACTAATGATGATCCACTTTAAAATGTTTAGTTATCTTGATGTATTTTTGGTTACTTTTAAAGTAATGATATCTCCAGAATGCAAAGAGCCAAAAAGAAAGAGCACAAAGCCAGAATTAAAGTTCTACTTGGTTTGTGTTTCGAAGGATTTGAAGGAGGGAGATTAGAAATTTGTTTTTTTTTTTAAATCTATAGATGCTGGTTTGCGTTAACTGTATTGGGTTCGACATTTAATGAGAAGTTTATCAGGATATGCATGAGGGAAATATAATTTAATAATGGTGCTGAGTGCCAGTTAGGTCAATTTTAATGGTTAAAACCTTTTACAGTACATTGTGGCTCCTACATTATTGTCAACAGACATAGTAACATAGTAATTAAGGTTGAAAAAAGAGTTTCAGTCCATCAAGTTCAACCTTTTAAGATGTCCTCTGATCTGCAATATGTGGATTAGTTATTTATTAATTAGTTGTTAAGTAATTATTAATCAATTATTTAATTATTTATTATTTATTTTATTTTTAAATTATTAATTAATCCGGAGGAAGGCAAACAGAAAAAAACCCAAGTGAAACTTAGCCAATCGTCTCAAAGGGGAAAAAAATGAATTCCTTCCTGACCCCAGATACTGGTGAAGGGATTTCTCCCTGGATCAATACTCGCTCTCTAATTATCCAGGATAGCCCGGAATTCCTTTTTTAATTAGAAATAAATCCAGTCCCCTTTTAAAGTTATCTATCGAATCCGCTGTCACCACCTCCTCTGGTAGAGAATTCCACAGATTAACCACCCTTACTGTGAAGAACCCTTTTCTTTCTTTAAGGCGGAATCTTTTTACTTCTAATCTCAAGGGATGTCCTCTTGTCAGTTGAAAACCTCTTGGCACAAAAAGCTCCCTTGACAAAGCTTTATACTGACCCTGGATGTATTTATATAAGGTAATCATATCTCCTCTTAGACGCCTTTTTTCTAGAGAAAATAAGTTTAATTTGGTTAGTCTTCATAACAGCCCCTCCATTCCCCTTATTAGTTTTGTTGCCCTTTTCTGTACCTTTTCCAGCTCTAAAATGTCCTTTTTATGAAGTGGCGCCCAAATTTGTACTCCATATTCCAAATGAGGGCGTACTAGAGATTTGTATAGTGGCAGAATTATATTTGCTTCCCTTGCTTCTATAACCTTCTTAATACATGCTAATATTTTATTTGCCTTTGCAGCTGCTTCTTGGCTTTGAGCACTGTTACCTAGATGGTTATCCACAAGCACTCCCAAATCCCTTTCAATATCTGATACCCTTAGATTTGCTCCATTAGGATTATAGATTGCATGGCTATTTTTCCTTCCCAGATGCACAACTTTACATTTATTTGTATTAAATCTCGTCTGCCATTTAGATGCCCATTCCTCAATTTTATGCAAATCCTTTTGGAGGGAAAGCA
The DNA here is from genome assembly GCA_027410445.1 of Discoglossus pictus. Lineage (NCBI taxonomy): Eukaryota > Metazoa > Chordata > Amphibia > Anura > Alytidae > Discoglossus > Discoglossus pictus. The sequence goes on along the minus strand of CM050176.1, from coordinate 35,065,591 downwards.
CATCATTATCTGATTTAATTACTGTGCACAGCTTTGTGTCATCAGGGAAAATGGAGACACTATTTTCCAGTCCCACCACTAAGTCATTAATAAATATGTTAAAAAGGAGAGGACCTAATACTGAACCCTGAGGAACCCCATTTACCACATTAGTCCAATCAGAGTATGTTCCATTTACAACAACCCTTTGCTTCCTGTCTTTTAGCCAGCTCTCAATCCATGAGAAGATATTTACTGCAATTCCTGTATCCTTTAGTTTGCACAATAGTCTTCCACGTGGCACTGTATCAAAAGCCTTTGCAAAATCCAAAAAGACTACATCCACTGAGTTGCTTTGATCCAGGTTCCTACTAACCTCCTCATAGAAACTGATTAGATTTGTTTGACACAACCTATCCTTCATAAATCCATGTTGACTCCTACTTATAATCCTGTTCAAATAGACATATTCTTGTATATTATCCCTTATCAACCCTTCTAAAAGCTTCCCCACTACAGAAGTGAGGCTCACTGGTCTATAATTCCCCAGATTTGCTCTTGCTCCCTTTTTAAATATAGGTATCACATCTGCTATTCTCCAGTCATCTGGTAGAGACCTTGTGATGAGTGAGTCTTGAAAGATTAGATATAATGGTTTGGCTATTACAGAACCCAGTTCCTCAGTACCCGTGGATGTATTCCATCAGGACCCGGGGCTTCGTTAACTTTTATTTTTTCAAACCTATTCTGGATTACTTCCTGTGTTAACCAGTAATTTGGCAAAGGTAGTGTAGCCCCATTATGTTGCAGTGTCCCAACCATTGGTACCTCCCTTGTGTATACCGAAGAAAAGAACCTATTTAGCTCATCTGCCTTTTCCTGGTTACTAATTTTCAGATGGCCTGTGTCACTTTGTAATTAACCATTTAATTATTTACCACTAAGAGTTAAAAAAGGTATTGTATGAAGACCAGGTCCAGTGATAACTCTTTATAGCATTGGGAGTGTGAACTTTAGCAACAGATTGAATTATTTCTTCATCTCAAGGTGGTTTGATGTTGACCTTATTGAAGTAGATTGAATTACAATAGTTGGATTATAACAGAATATTTTTACGATGCAATATTCATCAAGAGAGGCATCACTGATGTCAATTATAATCTTACAGATGTGAGGGAAATATATATATAATTTTATTATGACTGTTTATGACGATTACTATATCGGTACAATTATTACTCCATGTATTGATTGCTGTGAGTAAGGCAACTAAAAACTATCATTATCCCTTCTCTGGAATACAAATGTCTTGGGCAAGGTTGCAATTAGTAATTTTGTCTGATTAAAAAATATTTTGTAAATGTTGTCAGGGAGAGATGAATATGTTATTTGATGGAGATAAGTCTTGTTTAAGAAACATGCTCAGCCCATTCCAAATGGAAAGAAATTGAGACGATTGAGTTCAGAGATGGATTCATTGATGAGTTTTATCTTTTTGATTTGTTCTAGAAAAGTGAAGATGAAGGTACTAGCTTGAGGGATAGTACATGTGGCAAAGTGATTTGTAATGCTTTTATTGTCTATAGTTTTTTTTTATTTCTACTAGCATACGAGGTAGTCCTGCTTGTAACGTTTGGCATGTGATACCTGGAACTCGTATTCTGTTTGATGCCCTGGACGTTTTGCCTTGGTAAATGGAGATGTCGATCTTGTTGAACAAATCAGTCATTTTATATAGGCGATGATTATTAGAATTTGAAGGATCAGTTATAAGAAAGTCATCCAGATAATGGATAACTTCTGTAAATATTTACAACAATCCCTTTAAGGAGTTTGGCTAGATTGTCATTGATTTTGGGGCTGCTTCTACACCCAAATATTCATTCAGTAGTGAAATCGTTTTTATTTTCCCATTGGATGTCTTGAATGTGATAGATATTTGGATGAATTTGGATGAGTGTCCGTGTTATCTGTTTTATTGAGAATGGAATTTTGACAAAAAATAAAGATTAGGTTGGTTACTGCATTGACACATGTTTATTCTTCTGCTAGAATTAATACTTGGAATTGAGGAACCTGTTTGGGAAAAAAACATACCCACAAACCACAATCTACTCCAAAACCCAGTCATGATACCAAAAACACAGAGGCCTCTGATTTTGTTTGGTTTATTTGGAAAAAAATTAATTAGAAACAAAAGACCAGTTAGAATTGTCTCCTGCTTCTGGCTCACTGGACCACTGAACACAAATATAAACAAAACATAGCTTTTTATAATTGTTTAAAAAAAGACAATGAAATAATCAATTCTCACCTTTTAGAAACATAATACAACCCACCAACGGCCAATAAAAGATTATTGATATTAGTAGACCAATAAGATATAACACATTTGATTAGCATGCATCAAGCACACATCAAGCAAGTCTTAGTATGTCACACTAGATGCGCTAAAAAGACTCTCATCTGTTATCTATGCGCATAGGTCAGATATTGGCCTTGTATGCTTACTGAAATACATATATGTTTAGGCTATCGTGAGAAATAGGGACTTGTTTACACTTATAAAATAAAAACAATGAATTTATAGGCATGCATAATTAACTGTTTCCTACCTTATATCTTACAATGGAAAATTACTTGTTCACAGCTTACATGTTAGCCAAATATCACACTTGCTGCAAAAGGGATATATGCTATATATGTATATACAGTATATATATATATATATATATATATATATATATATATATATATATATATATACACTAAAAATGTATGAATATTTGTATTTTACCACAACAAACCATGGGGGGTTTGATATATCTTTGAAGAAATGTTTTTGTTTGAGAATTTCCGAGTGACTCTACCTATTGGGTTGATTCTCCAAATAAGGCAAGGAAGTTGCCCAAATTGGCATGTGAGGAAACCTGGGTTAGCTCTTTAGTAATTGGGTTACTGTTTCTTATTCTTCTAGTGATGATTTGAGATTAGGGTAGAAGTATAGAAATGAAGGAAGAATAAACAATCTATATGCCTTGATGTACATCCTACTAATATGTGGAACACTGTGTTTTAGCATGCAAAGATTTTGCAAAACATCAACATTTGTTATGCATTTGTTGTTCGGACAGATGGTCTTATCATGTTTGTAATGTATATAAAATGTGATAATAATATTACAAAAATCATATTGCATTAATATTATTCATACTGGCAATTTGAAAAATAACATTCTCTAAAACAGAGCAGACACATGTCCAATAACACAACACCAACTGTTGTGTTATTTTGCCAGTGTATCACTACTATACACACACAGTCTATGGTCAATCATGTTGTGGTGATAACACTGCAACGTTTATCTATCTTTTGCATGGCTGTCATGTTGTTGGTCCTACAGTAATTCCAGAGTCCATGATTAGAAAAAGGGGCTACCGGCTGGTGGTCCCACAATCCCAATGGATCCAGCAGGTCAGGGGCCTCACAAAGGCGTGTGTGAAACCTAAGCTGTAAATGGCTTACATTTAAACAACAATGGTGTGTCTTCTGTTGCTCCTCTGTGACCCTCCTCTCTCTCATTGCACCTCAGTCTGTGATTGACAAGTCCCCGGGGAGGCCATGTGTCCATCTCTTGGCTTCTCACAAACACATGTAAAAGTTAGTTTAGTATATGCAAGGTCCAGGCATTCATCAGTTAAAGTGCTTATGTACCTCTCCGCAATGTGAACACAACTATACACAATTTTTAATTCTATAAATAGTGAAAAAATATACTTTTCCCTCATTTTGCATGTGCGGCTCTTCCCACCTTTTCAAAATCTTGGATTTTATCAGAATCTTTTAATTATGTTTCAGTTGGTTAGAAGATAATATTCTTGAGATAGTCCAAAAAGTAGAAAGATATAATTTTAAGTAAGAAAAGTGCATTTTTACAAAGTTTATTAGAAAGTTATTAATCTTATGGTATATTACAGCATATCATGGAGTATTGGAGCATTAAAAAGGCCCTTCCCATTGCAGCCGACGTTGGAGCCTCCACCTTCGGCAAATGCGGCCCCTTGCTTCGCGAGGGTCCACAATTACGGCCCGAACTGCGTCCCTCGCAGGTTCTTGCGAGCTCACGAGCTCAGCGTGGCGACGATTCGCAATTTGACAACTATTATATGTGATAATATACATGTCTTAAATACAATTTGGTGCCACCTTAAGCTATTCTATCTGTAGTTGTGCTAATTTCTTAATTGTCTCTTTTCAAGACTCACTTTAAATGTGTGAATGTCTCCCTGGAGTTTACTAAAAGGATTAAACCCCTTACATCTCCTGCATATCAAAGCTGGCATCCTTATGGACACAGGGTGGATTTCAAGGGCTTTTATGTGGGTAATTAAGGGCAGGATCAGGTTTACTGCTGTGGTACCTTCTGTCCACTTTGTAATAGAGGTGACAAAATGCCATGAATGCCACTTGTCCCCCACCCTCACTACTAGCCCCAGTTGCCTCTCAGTCCTGTGATGGCATTTACATACCTGTCAAGGGCAGGGACATCTGTGTCACTCGTGTCATTTACATTTTTATTCACCTAAATTGATGTGACATTAGGGAATAATTTCTAGAGAACTTTTTCATTTCTTCTACAGCGAGTCTATAAAAATATTATATTTATATATATATAAATTATTGTAACATTTTCAAAGTTTTATTTTAAATTAAATATAATTAAATGAAAATGTACTGGGGTATTATTTACTGCCCCTTCTAGATCGCTACCTTGTCGCAGTGAGCGGCCTGTGTACCTCAATGAAGCTGTGAGTTATACCATGTAGGGTAGATGGGCAGGTCATAACAGAGAGTTCAGACTGGTCCACTGGAGAAGGAACTGGCAACTCACTCCAGTAACTTTGCCAAGAAAACCTAATGGATAGGCATGACCAGAAGCATGGGTGTAGGAGCCCAAAAAAAATCTGGTGACAATAATTCAACTCTACTCCCAGGAAGGAAACAGAGGCAGATCTACTGCCAGCGCAACCCGGTGTAATGCACCAGGGCCCTGCTCTAGGCCCCATTCCTACTGGGCAACTCAAAAACTTTATTTTATTTTCTTTGTTTAAATTCTCAATGCCCTATGACCCCCAACATACTTAACAATTATATATATATATATATATATACATTCACATATACATACAGTATACGTATATATATATATATATATATATATATATATATATATGTATAAATATATATATATACGCCAATGTATGTGTATATATAAATTTATATAAAAATATCTATCTATCTATCTATCTATCTATCTATATATAAATATATATATATATATATATATATATATGTATATATACATATATATATATATATATATATATATATATATATATATATACATACATACACACAAGATAAATTATGGGTCAAAGCTCTAGTGGACAATTTTGGTAATGCATAATTGTTAAATTTTGCTATTTTTTTGGGTCCTCTATTCATTTAATCTTGGGGGGTCTTGGGAAGGGTGCTGTTATGGGATGGGGTCTTGGGAAGGGATGCTTTTATGAAACAGTTGGTGAGGGGTGCTGTTTTGGGAAGAGGAGCTGATATGGGTTAGGGTCTTTGGGAGGGATGCTTTTAGGTAAAAAGGGTCTTGGTGAGGGGTGCTGTTATGGGAAGAGGTCTTGGGGAGGGGTGCTGTTATGGGGAAGGGTTTTGGGGAGGGGTGCTGTTATAGGAAAGGGTCTTGGGGAGAGGAGCTACTATGGGATAGGGTCTTTTGGGAGGTATGCTCTTATGAGAAATGGTCTTGGGGAGGGGTGCTGTTATGGGGAAGGGTTTTGGGGAGGGGTGCTGTCATAGGAAAGGGTCTTGGGAAGAGGAGCTGATATGGTATAGGGTCTTTGGGAGGGATGCTTTTAGGTAAAAAGGGTCTTGGTGAGGGGTGCTGTTATGGGAGGAGGTCTTGGGGAGGGGTGCTGTTATGGGGAAGGGTTTTGGGGAGGGGTGCTGTTATAGGAAAGGGTCTTGGGGAGAGGAGCTACTATGGGATAGGGTCTTTTGGGAGGTATGCTCTTATGAGAAATGGTCTTGGGGAGGGGTGCTGTTATGGGGAAGGGTTTTGGGGAGGGGTGCTGTCATAGGAAAGGGTCTTGGGAAGAGGAGCTGATATGTGATAGGGTCTTTAGGAGGGATGCTTTTATGGAAAGGGTCTTGGTGAGGAGTGCTGGGTTGGGAGGAGGTCTTGGGGAGGGGTGCTGTTATGGGGAAGGGTCTTGGGGAGAGGAGCTGCTATGGGAAGGGGTCTTGGGGAGGGGAGCTATTATGGGAAGGGGTCTTGGGGAGGGGAGCTGTGATGGGAAGAGCGGGCACTGAGTGAGTTGTTAATGGGGGCTGCGCAAAAACATTTCTTTACAACTCCCCTTGAGGGGGGGGGGGGCGTTTACAATATGGCCCTCCATTCTCAAACTCCGTCACTGCTCTGATTGGATGATACAACCTGACTATATCTATCCAGGTTGGGTGAATTTTGATGATAAAACACAAGTTATCAAAGTAATTTTAATCTTATTTATTATCGCTGACATATTTATACCAACAGTCCCTTTGCTTTTGCTCTTTAAGAACAGAAGGTTTTGAGACTTTTTGCATAAACTTTTGAACTAACCTGTAATTGAAGTCATTTCTGGTGTTTGTACTTGTAACTGAGCATCATCCTGGTGGTCTTTCATCACTTGAAAGTGGAACAATGTGGGGGCTATTCCAGGATCGGCATCTATGGCCAAAGTCTTGTGGAGCCAACAATGGGACGGGATAAATGGAAAAATCTGGATTGTGCGATTTTATGCACTGGAGGCAGCACTTACATCTCACTTATTGCAGATTAGGGGAATTTACTATTTCGCTATCACTCAGTTTGTATTGGCCACTTCATTTTATGCGTTTTTAATCAAGAATTGAAAAAAATAAACACATTTATTCTAAATTTAGGATAAAGCTATTTTTTTAATCTTATGGCGCATTTTTAACCAAGATTCCGGTAAGTTTTGGCACAGACTCCCAGCAAGCTTTGCAAGTTCAACAGTTGTGGCAAAGCATTCTACAACGTGGCTACCATGAGGGGTATTTGGGCTAGTGTTCATAAACCAACATGGTGAAGACTCACAAAGAAGTAGAGTGTTGACTTAATTTATAATTTCTCAAATATAATAAATAATTTAATAAAGCTCAGGAGTGAAGCGGCTTCCATAAAAAGAGGGATGCAAGAACAAGAGGACATGATTTGAAGTTGGAGAATCGACAATTTAGGGGTAATGTGCTAATTTACAGAAAGGTAGTAGATACGTGGTTCCCTGGATAAGTGGTTAGGATTTGGTGCTTTCACCGGGTCAGGGAACCAAGAAGTCACACCACCATGAAGCCATGCAGAGTTGGGCCTTGTCAGTACTTGGATGGGAGATCACCTCAGAATACCAGGAGCTGTATGCTGTGGCCCACTGGAGAAGGAACTGGCAACCCACTCCAGTATCCATGCCATGAATACCGAGTGAATCAGCATGGTGTGTTGAGGTCCATCAGGTCACGGAGAGTCGGATATGACTGAACGACACACACACAGTAGGGACTAACACCATAATGGAATTCAGGCATGTGTAAAGAACCAATATGTATATTTTTATGAAGATAAAATGAGCAGACTAGATGGTCCTTATCTGCTTTGAAATCTATTTTTCTAATGTAAATGACAACACAGATTAGTAAATACTGAGAGTACCACAATGCCTTATCACAGCCTTTTCTCCAGCACAGTGAAGGTTAGTGAATGTAGTTCTAGGGTAAAGCAACAGAACAGATTACAATATTTTTACATTTTTTGGGCATAGCAGAGTTGCAAGCTTCAAAATGGAATCATTTGTAGCTGCCACATTCCCACTGTGCAGACTGAAACTTCCTCTGCATTCCAAGTCTCCTCCCATCTGTGGACGTAGATCATCAGAAACCAAAGTGGTAGATCCCCCTGCAGTGTAATTACATATTACATAGTTGCATAATTACATAGTAACTGAGGTTGAAACAATACTTGTAGTCCATCAAGCTCAACCTTTTTAGATTTCCTCTGATCCTTGTAATATGCAAATTAATTGGTAATTGACCCAGAAGAGGGCAAAATGAAAACATTGCCAATTGTCTCATAAGGAAAAAAATCTTCCTCGCCCCAGATACTGACAATCGGATTCCTCCCTGAACCAATACTCCTCCTTCTCTAGTGTACAGGATAACCCCAAATTTCCCATTTATTCAAAATATATTCAACCCCTTATAAAGTACATATCAACTATAAGTGTGGTAAGTGTGTACTTCCTAAGTACCCTCTGTACTGACGTTGTGCGCGCACAGATTGCGCAGCAGAGCCATGCATGGGCAGCTCGCGGTGACAGCAGCAATCTACAGAGGGGGGGGGGGGGGAGAAGACACAGGGGAGGGGAGAGGGGGGAGGAAGACACAGGGGAGAGGTGGAGGAAGACACAGGAGAGGGGAGAGGGGGGAAGACACAGCAGAGGGAGAGGTAGAGGAAGAGACACAGGGGAGATAGGGGGAAGAGACACAGGGCAGGGGAGAGGTGGGACACATTGAGGGGAGAGGAGGGAAGAGACGCAGGGGAGGGAAAATGGGGGAAGAGACACATGGGAGGGTGGGAAACACAAGGGAGGAAAGGGGGAGAGACACAAAGGAGGGAAAGGGGGGAAAGACACAGGGGAGGGAAGGGGGGGGAAGAGACACAGGGGACAAAGAGACACACAGGAAGGGTAGGGAAGAGACACAGGGGAGGGAAGGGGGGAAGAGACACAGGGAAGGGGAGAGGGAGAAAGAGACACAGGGGAGGGGAGAGGGAGAAAGAGACACAGGGGAGGGAAGGGAAGGGGGGAAGAGACACATGGGAGAAGGGGGGAAACACAAGGGGGGAGAGACACAAAGGAGGGAAAGGGGGAAAGACACAGGGGAGGAAAGAGGGGAAGAGACACAGGAGAGGGAAGGGGGAAAGACAGAGAAGGGGGCAAAGACACTAGGGAGGGAGAGAAAAATTAAAAACTATACCATCATTTTTGATGGGCAATTTACTAGTAACATATAAAATGTAATAATTTAAAGTGTCTATTAATTTCTTGCCAGGGCCCTGCACCAGCTGAGTTATGGAGCTCTATGGAGAAATGATTTGCTTTCTCTAGGCCAGTGGGGACAAGGGCCTAACATATTATACACACCAGTACTACTAGTTATAGCTATAGACAGATGAACATATCTGCAGTTATAATGTATTCTATACAAATCAGGCCAAAGCTAGGTGGCCATTGAGGTTGTCACATGTGGTATCGTCCTATTTAAAATGTTCTGGATCCCAAAGCTGGACCCGAGAGCATTGGGCTGCAACCAGCTGGACCCCAGATCAAGAAGGTTGAGAGCCAGGTCTTGGCCAGTGGTTGCCATTTTGTTCTTTCTATGGACAACTTAAATGTTGACCAGGTTCCTGGTAGACCAGCTGAATGGATGATTTATTTTGTGGGTCCCCTAACGATTTTTCTATGTACAGTGGTACCTTGGCACTCGTCAACCTCAAAACTTGTCTAATTCAGTATTCGACGCAAGGAGAAAAAGCCTCAGCACTTGTTTGCTTGGTACTCATCGCACTTGCTAAGACCTGTATGAGTCAATTTACATTACTCCTAATGGAAACTTTGGTACTCATCATTTTTGCCATTCGTTAATGGCGACTACTAATATGCCACTGTATATTGTTCACTACTATCTTGGATTTCTACACTATACCAGTTTTAGTTATTTTCTTAATTTTATTTTAGATTTTATTGTATCGTGGACTAACCGAGTTGAACACACTGGGGGTAAAAGACAGTTTTGGTACTTCTACTCTAGACTGGTCAAAATAGGTAGGTCCTGGCAGTGCTGCAAAGCTGCATTTCCATTTTTTTTTTACTTTTTGGCACTCTATTTATGTTGATAGCCATCTTTCCAGTACATCCTAAACAAGATAATAATAATACCAATGCTGTAAATGATTTGGCGCTCTTAGATTTAGTGCTGCACATGTTGGCGCTGCAGATGTTGGCGCTGCAGATTGACAGGTTCGGCTAATTGCTCAGTTCTGGATTGCCCATAATTTACAGCTTATTCTCTCTGGCAAGAACAGCAGGAAATATAGAACAAATTAGGCAGCAGCTGTAATCCCTCACACTGTACGGGCTGCAGTCCTGTAAAATATGTGCACTAGACAGATGAAGGACAGGGTAATTTTCCTAAGGCATCTCCCACGACAATTGAGCCTGCCATCTAAGATGTAAATCCCATAAAGTTATATGGCTCACACCATGCCCCTATCTCTGGCTGTCCACCCACAGTGTTCTATGCTTCAGAGGACTTTTTCACCCCGACTCCCTCAGGTCCCTCCCACTGTTCCCATACAATTTCACATGTGGTCTGAGAGGGGCATTTCCTGCCGTTAAGAAAAGCAAAACCAAGACCCTAGCAAGAAAGAAAAAAAAGGCTGGATTGAGAACACCCAAGTTGACACAGTGTGAGAGGAGCTCTAATCCTTTCCATATGACTAACTGCAGAGACCTCACAGCCCAGGCCAAACATTGATTGGAATACAGAAGAAAAGTTTTTTTCTTAAGTGGACACTTCAAAACACTAGGAGAATGTTCCAAGGAGCGTGCCCCCTGGTTTGCACCGACATTATTTGGCCTTCCCTCTCTAACAATAAACTATAGGGCCGAATTAATGCAAGTGCATCTTAAAGGGATCTGGAAGGTTCCTATAATATACCTGTGTATCTGTTTACTTTTATGTACTTTATTTTATTTAGAAGTGCTTATAAGATTATATGGAGACTCACAACTTAAGCAGGATCCAGCAATATAATACTTTATGGTCCTGTAAGAAGCAGCTGTTTGTCCTAGAACTGGTCCATATAGTCGTGTGGTGCTGGCCTCTATCTATAAGCTGCAATATGGAGACTCACAAAAACCACCACCACAAATAGACCAACCAGGCAGCCGCACAGGGGCGCTTCCCTGTGAGGAGCACGACTTTGGAAAAAAATGATACTCCCTGGCTTAAAAAAGAAAAATACGGCAGTTCATAGACTGGCTACTAGGGGATACCCACCTAGAACAAGAGAGTTACAACAGGAAAAGGAACTTACATGCACAGAAAATGCAAAAATGGGTCAGTGCAAACCTTGTGTACTCACTTGCAGGGGCTCCTCCACTTCACTGCCTAGGGGCTCCAAAAAGGTAGATCCGGCCCTGAGCACCATAATACTATATGGTCCAATAGAAACAACTGTTTGTACTTGAACTGGTCCTTATGGCCTTGTGGTGCTGGCTTCTCTCTATACACTGCAATATGGAGACTCACAACTTGCCATATTGACCTTTGTATTGCAGTGTATAGAGAGAAGCCAGCATCACAAGACCATAAGGACCAGTTCTAGTACAAACAGTGGTTTACTATTGGGCCATATCATATTATGGTGCTGGTTCCTGCTCAAGTTGTGAATCTCCATATTTTAATGCCTCATACCACATACTTAGTCCCTGCATGGGTCTGCCCTCTGCAGAGTATGCTGCACTTGCTGTGTCTCAAACTATCCAATCAATGATCATCTTTCTGCAACATTCTGCAACATGCTGCTGAGATGTGGTCCCTGATAGGCTAGGACACTACACTGCACATCCTGCACTACAGAGTCTGTGTCTGCATAAGCTGCAGTGGGCTGACCCCTACAGGGATTATTTGTTTGATTTTATTCAGTAAAAACAAAGCTTAGAATGATTCCTGAATAAAATAAAGTACATAAAAGTAAATAGATACACAGGGATATTATATACCTAGTAATACCCAGAAAGTGCATTCGTCTCAATCAAATATCCCAAAGACAATGGAGTGTGTTTGTGTCGTTCAGTCGTGTCCGAGTCTCTGTGACCTCATGGATCGCAACATACCATGGAAATTGCTCTTTCAGTTTTTAAGCATCTAGTTCTGAGGTGGGAGAAAACTGTGTATAGGAAGACTCCATCAGGGCAATGGAAACTGCCGCTGCTTTCTATAGAATTTAGAGAATTTTGTTTATAAGGACACAGACTCCTGAGACAGGAGCTACCAGAAGCAGCCCAATATAAAAATAAAAGCTGCAGTGAATAATAACTGATTTAATTAAAAGGCCCACAGCAACATAGGAAGATTAGTAAATCTAGGGAATAGAAAGACATAGATACTAGATAGATAGTGATTTTGATACATAGTGATAAAGACAGACAGACAGATAGATAGATAGATAGATAGATAAATAGATAGATAGATAGATAGATAGATAAATAGATAGGTAGATAGATAGATAGGTAGATAGATAGATAGATAGATAGATAGATAGATAGATAGATAGATAGATAGATAGATCGATAGATCAATAGATAGATAGATAGATAGATAGATAGATAGATAGATAGACAGATAGATAGATCGATAGATAAATAGATAGATAGATTGATAGATAGATAGACAGATAGATAGATTGATAGATAAATAGATAAATAGATAGGTAGATAGATAGGTAGGTAGATAGATAGATAGATAGATAGGTAGATAGATAGATAGATAGACAGACAGACAGACAGATAGATAGGTAGATAGATAGATAGATAGATAGACAGATAGATAGATCGATAGTTAAATAGATAGATCGATAGATAAATAGATAGATAGATTGATAGATAGATAGATAGATAGATAGATCGATAGATAGATAGATAGATAGATAGATAGATAGATAGACAGATAGACAGATAGATAAATAGATAGATAGATAGATAGATAAATAGATAGATAGATAGATAGATAGATAGATAGATAGATAGATAGATAGATAAATAGATAGATAAATAGATAGATAGATAGACAGATAGACAGATAGATAAATAGATAGATAGATAGATAGATAAATAGATAGATAGATAGATAGATAGATAGATAGATCATTAAATTATCTGATATATTTTCAGGCCTCTCCCTTATCTCCTCTCCCTTATCTCCTCTCCCTTATCTCCTCTCCCTTATCTCCTCCAATCTATACATAATCAGATCATGGCGTCTTTCCTTATAAGTTTTATCTTTTATACCCTGCCCCATTTTAGTCGCCCTCATCAGAATTGTTTGTAAATACTTTGTTTTGTTTCCCTACGTGTAAACAACTGTATGAAATGCTATTGATACAAAGAGAAATTGCAACATATTGTAACAGTAAACATGCGGCAAATAAAACGCCGCCTCCCGCGTGTAATTGTACGTATTAGTAGGCAGATCACTGAGAAGGTATTCCAGAGTTCAGAGCCCCCTTTCATTAGCCCCCCCTGTGACCCTGTGCCTGTCACTTTTACCTCCCTGCGTCAAAGTCAACACTGACCTAATTTGGTAATAATAACAAGAGGGCTTTGATTTATGCGTCTGCTCAATGACTTTTAAATTTGTTTAATTAAAAGGTATTTTGTTATATCAAAACTATTAGTAATAGCCTCAACTCAATTGGGCTCAATGAATTCCTGATTAATTGATAACCTGTGAAAACAACCCCCGTAAATTAGCGGGAGACTGGATAATAGATAAGTTATGGCTTCCGTTGGGACGGGTGTATTTTATATGGACATTGTGTTGGTAAAACAAGCTGCTTCTTTATAAAAATAAAAGTTGCATTCAGAATAACAAAGCCTGCTAAATTATAGGAGCTGCCATGTTGTCCTCTCTACTACCTCTCACCCCTCCCAAGTTGTGAATCTCCATATTGCAGCTTATAAAGCAGAGGCCAGCACCATAATACTATATGGTCCAATAAGAAGCAAGTGTTTGTACTAAAAATGGGCTTTATAGTCATGTGGTGCTGGCTAAACTGCAATATGGAGACTCACAACTCACCATAATGACCTCCATATTGCAGTTTAGGCAGCACCACAATACCATATGGACCAGTTCTAGTACAAACAGTTGCTTCCTATTGGACCATATAATATTATGGTGCTTGTTCCAGCTAATGTTGTGAGTCTCCATATTGCAATTTATAGAGAGAAACAAGCACCACAACAACATATTGTCCAGTTTTAGTACAAACAGTTTCTTCTTATCGAACCATATAGTATTATGGTGCTGGTTCCTACTGTATAAGCTGCAATATGGAGATTCACAGTTCCTACACACCCACGTCACACAGTGCCATGGTCTGAGGATTGTGGGGTGGAGGAGAGACCACCATGTGAACTATCTAGAACGGGAGTGGGAGTCACTCTATTAAATCACATTTGGGTTGTATTCCCTAACATTGAATAATATTAATGTTTAACTGTATATAATTGGGCTAACAGAGCTTTCAGACCTTTCCTGTTGGTTGGCCACCAGTGCTGTGAGTGAGCTTCAAGGCTGCAGCACCACCTTGTGATTGGAATGCAGTAATGTAAGCGTACTCCTACAGTTTCAGCAGCGTGCATGAATGGGGAGAAGAATACCTGTATTGGGGCATGAATGGGGCGAAAAAATGGAGAGAGATGGGTTAGGGTTACAGTTAGGCTTGGGGATATGGGAGCTAGGGTTGGATTAAGGGTTATGGGATACACGTTAGTGTTAGGGTTACAGTTAGTTTTTATGGTTAGGGCTAATAGTGGGGTTAGGGGGGTTATGGTTGGATTTAGGGTTAGGGGATATGGGTTATGGTTAGGGTTACAATTAGTTTTTATGGTTAGGCCTAATACTGGGGTTAGGGGGGTTGTGGTTGGGTTTAGGGTTAGGGGATATGGTTTAGGATTAGGGTTACAGTTAGGTTTTAGGGTTATGGTTAGGAGTTTGGGTTATTATATTAGTTTGTCTGTTGCTCTGGTAAGAAATTTGACAGTGACAGAACAGCGCGGCAGCCTGTTGACGCTCTGCTCGCAACCCTACTGTGGCAGGAACAACGTGGTGGCCACCCAACAGGAAAGATCAGAGCTTTGATTGTGCTGGACACAATTTTACTTGTAATGAACCATAAACTATTTTCCTCCTAGATGCTACCTTCATGGTTTCTGTTGCTTATTGCTATTAAAACCAACCTATCGGGCACAGCTTAAATCACTTTTTTTGACTGTAAAGCGACTAACAAATATTTAATAATATTATGTTATATTGTAACATATTTTTCTTTTTCCTAAAGAAACTAAACAGTACATAATAGATGTGCTACTTAGTTTATGCCTTTTCTTTCTAGGGCTGATGTCACAAGCTCAGTATCCCATGATTGGTGGTACCCAGGGAATAAAGTGGCTGTGACATCACTGTCCGACGAGAACGTTTATTTGTAATGTGTAGACGTACATTCAAGTTGTGTGGAACTGGACATATACTTAAAGGAACCCGATCTCCCAAACTTACACTAGAATTTATAATCTGATGTTATAAAGTTTTAAATTCAGAATTGAATTTTTAACTCATTTCACGCAGTTCTTAACAGCATAGGAACATACTTTTGACCACTGGAAAAACTGCTATTTCCAGTGCAAATTCAGATCTTTCCTGTGGGTTGGCCGCCAGCAGTGAATTAATTTCAGCTGACATTTTCCTTAATTTCCTAGCAGTAGGGTTAGGCTTTAGGTGTTGCCCAGTTGTATTTGTTAATCGCCTTTAAAGGGAAACATTTTTGTATTAAAAATCAGTGCAACAAAGGTCACAAAATGCACTTTGCACCCCTGTGCAAGCTGTATTTGCAACAATGTGTATCAGGGCCCTGCATCAGTCAAGTTTGCAGCTCTAATGAGCTTTGTTATTATCCTTTCTAGATTGATTGTCTACATCTGACTGTCCCTATTTGTCAGAGGGAGGTCCTTGAAGAGCTATAAAGCAGCACTTCCACAGTACTATATTTTTGCAGCAATTCTTTTCCATGCAGAAAACACTTAAAACTGTATTTTTTACCTGACCACTGTAATCCTATATTCAAAATATATTAGGAAACTAAATAAATAGAATGTAAAGAAATGCAGCCTCTAATTTATTACAGGACCCTCCGTGCTTTGCAATCTGACTCATATTTAACCCCGGTATAGTACTACTGAATATGTTGGCATATTACAAACAAATCGTAATTATAATTTTGTATGTAATTATGTTGCGGTGGAATTTACTATTTAAGTTTCCGCCAAACAATGATAGTAAGTCTGCATAATGGGAATGTGGTAGCTATAACTGTCAATGCTTTCAACAAGACAAATAGAAAGTGCATTAATTTGCAAGTGAGAAATCAACAGAAAAGTTCAGGCTAAAAAAAAAAAGTGGAAGCAACAAATAATGGATTTTAAAGATAAAAATGTAAAGGAGCACAGTGGTCCTTTAAATGCAGATTAGAAACATTATGAGTTCCATGTTCCTTTAAATTGAAAAAAAAAAGTACTTTCAGTGGCCCTTTAATGTAACTAATATCTCACATTACAATGAATACACCCCGAGCGCCCCTGGGTTCTATGTCAGATTACCGTGGGACCCCATCCAGGCCAGATTTGTGAATTTATCTTATTTTGGGAGATTTAGGAAAGCAGCGGGCTATTGAAGAGCCCTCATTTTAAAATGTAACCCAGATGTGCGAGTCGGCGCTATCAGGGCCGCGGCTTCTATTTGCTTTGCTGCAGGTCATGGCCAGTTTACTTATTTGAAGTTGTGTCCTGCAGTTCCAGGGCTGGGAAGGAAGGGGACGCTGTAATGTAATATGGTCAGAGTCATATAAAGGGCATCCATGTGATTTAATACAGCGCCTTGCGGTTTGCAATAATTCAATGTAAATTGCTTCAGATGGAACATAATGTGTCTCGTCCTGGGCTGGGATGTGTCATCGGCGTAGGATCCGGGAAAGTGGGAGTTAGAGGCTCCTGGACTTTCACTACTGGATTAGTTCTGTCCTTTTAGGACTGTTTTGTGTTGGCTGTTCAGTCATATTGGAAAGTAAAGCAAGCTCAGTAAACCTTCCTCATGTTGGCGCCGTCTTCTCCATTACTGCACACTGAAAATAATGTGTGAAAACTTTTTGACTCGCATAATTAGGCAGAGGAAATTTTGTAAAGTTATTTTTTTTGTGGAAGCATCCATGATAGTTTGTTGAAGGTTGCATGTAATAGAGGGGTGTTTATAATTTTGCGGGAGCAGGGCTTGCAGTTATCATTGCGACTGCTTGCTACTGGGCATGTGCAGGGTAAGAGAGTAGGTGACAAATGCTAAAAGTGGTATGAAAAATCTCCCTCCCCTTGTCTTCTTCCATCCTCCTCAGCCACTTCCTCCATGGATACATATGATAAGCACAGCCCCTCATGCTCCAAGCTATAAGAAAGCCCAAAAAGTTGGAGCTTAAACAGAATTTTTTCAAAAATTAAGATTTCTTCTTCTCTCCTCCAATGCCCGCCTCTCTCCCACAACCTGTCTGCCTCACCCATATTGTCTGTCCCCATTACCTGCCTATCAGTGACATACCAAGTGCCTCTCCCTATCACCTAGTCCCTCAACATCCTCTGTCCCTTCTTCCTCATAATCTCTTGCACCCCCTCCCTTATCATCCTCTACCTTCTCTCCCTCATCATCCTCTGTCCTCTCTCCCTCATCATCCTCTGTCCTCTCTCCCTCATCATCCTCTCTCCCTCATCATCCTCTGTCCTCTCTCCCTCATCATCCTCTGTCCTCTCTCCCTCATCATCCTCTCTCCCTCATCATCCTCTGTCCTCTCTCCCTCATCATCCTCTGTCCTCTCTCCCTCATCATTCTCTGTCCTCTCTCCCTCATCATCCCTGTCCTCTCTCCCTTATCATCCTCTACTGTTTCTCCCTAATCATCCCTGTTCTCTCTCCTTAATCATCTTCTGTCCTCTCTCCCTCATCATCCCTGTCCTCTCTCCCTCATCATCCTCTGTCCTCTCTCCCTCATCATTCTCTGTCCTCTCTCCCTCATCATCCCTGTTCTCTCTCCCTTATCATCCTCTACTGTTTCTCCCTAATCATCCCTGTTCTCTCTCCTTAATCATCTTCTGTCCTCTTTCCCTCATCATCCCTGTCCTCTCTCCCTCATCATCCTCTTCCGTTTCTCCCTAATTACCCCTGCCCTCTCTCCCTCATCATCTTCTGCCCCCTCTTTATACATATACATTAATAATTCTATATTGTTTTTCTATTAAAATTATGATAATGCCATTTCCCTAATCTTCCGCCTGCCTCTGTTCACCATTAAATCATTCCCCCCTTCAGCTGTTTGTTTTCTTCCCATATAAAGCCTTTCTCCCCTGTCTAGACAGGAGCGAGGGACATCTAGTTGTGGAGAAAAAAGAGAGATGGAAAAAAGAAAGATGGAAGAGGGAAAAAGCATTTTGAAAAATGGATGTTGAAGCCCACAGTACTTGAACAAGGAGGGCAATAAGAGAGTATGGACAGAGAGAGGTCATGATATGGGTGTTCTTCCTTGAGATTTGGTTTGAGTCTCTCTTTGTTTTTGTCTTTATTCCTTGGATATTTAAGTGATTAACTCTCAGACACTTTGCCGACTCTCCATTTGTGCAAATACACAAATTTAAAAAAAGTAATTAGTTTTGTATAAATGTTTTAATCATTAATTATTATCATCCTCTTTAATGTAATTATGATATAAAACATACTTTACTTACTTTTAATAAGTCCCCAGAGTGCCTCAGATTGCTAACAAGTGTCATGCTGTGTGTTTCAATGCAGCAGCACTACATTTAATGTGAAGCCCCTCCCTGTGAATTGTATAACATATAACCCAACAACATACCCCCTCTCATAATAAAGATAGCAGGATGGAGGGAGGCTCCAGAAACTGTTACTCCAATTGTGTAGAATTATATTTTAATATCAATTCCTTCCCGATTTTCTTTTCTTTTTTTCTTTATTACTGGACAAAATGGATAATCAGTGATATTTTAATGAAATGTAATAGGAATGAAGTTTTAGGACCACTCTTCTTGTACAAAAACTGTGTATTAATGTCTTATATATAATATTTTTTCTGGAATATCAATATTTGCCAATAATTATAGTAATCAGGACTGCCGTGAAGGGATGTTTCTGTTTTCTTTTTTCTGTTTCTGTGTTGATTCTACATCCTCGTAGTCCAAAAATACATATTGATATTAAGGCCTGTGATTACTACTTATAGGAAGAATAACACGTACCACAGGTCCGCCTTATCCCGGGGAAGGTTATATTTGTGCGAAGTGAATATTGTTGGCTTGTTACATACTTCACAAAGATGTGATGCTTTTCTAAAACCACAGTGGTCCTTAAATATAACTTGAATACTTGGTTGTGGGTCCATAACCAAAGATACTTGATCTAAATGACAAGTGCAAGCAGTCATTCATTGTGAGAATTAGATATAGGTATTACCTATTAGGTAACTAACTGGTGGTCCGGTGGTTTGGACTTGGTGCTTCCACCAATGTTGACCTGGGTTTGATTCCAAGTTAGGGAACCAAGAGGTCGTACTGGGATGGGTGACCACCTAGTAATACCAGGAGCTATATGCTGTGACCCACTGGAGAAGGACCTAGCAACTCACTCCAGTACCTCTGCCATTAGTACCAAGTGGAACAACATGACCATGGACATAAAGATGTTCTAGTGTGTTACGGTCCATGAGGTCAAGGAGAGTCCGAAATGACTGAACAACTCAAAAAAACAAAAACAACTGGAAGCCAACATACCGAAGTTACAAATGATCAGCACAAGAGCAGTGATTATATTTTTGTGTAATTTATGGGACTGGGTTTGCCTGGACTATACAGTCTGGATCTGCACCAATATTCACCAACTGTAGAACAACCAACATCAAAACCTTTAGATACAACCATGCATGAATATACAATATGTCACCTCCTTCCTTAGGATCTATGTCATAATTAATTAATTCAAAAGAAAAGAAAGGCTATCAAATATTTTGACAAAGAACAATGAAAAAAAAAAAATCTGATTCTCTATTTAATATATTTAATCATTACCAACATTTTGTGTCACCTCTTGTCTTCATAACCCATCCATTTACACTTCTGAATATACACTTTGTGTCATTTTTAGATCATTAGTTTTCATGGTCCATAATATTAGCTGCCACCTTGTTGTTATTAATGAAGAAAGATCATGATGCTCTACGAGTTGACCTTGGCTCATTAAGCCATTTATCATTAACACTACAGATTTCTTTATATTCTCTTTCATCCTTGACTCCCACAGTATTCGAAATTATAGTGATTTATTAGCCAAGTCCCAAATTTCTAAAAAATAATGTTTGATATATTTATATATTTGTTTCTGGATCTTTTAATTTTCAAAAAAAATTGGCACTTAATTAAAAATAATTGTAGCTTGGTGCAAAGTATAATGTTTGCTACCCAGAGATCTCAAAATCCTCTTACCCTGTATGTCATTACTTTTTATTTAATTTAAACTTTTTTATCCAATCACCCAATTATTCTTTCTTTTTGTTAATATTTATATTTTTGTATAAAAGCAGAAATAATTAATTAATGTTGACTAATAATAATTAATAATAATTAATTAACATGACTTTGATGAGTTAAATAACAAAGCCTAGTAATATTACTATTAGTAGAATTATCAATCTAACAAAAATAATATCCACTCTTATTGTTTTTAAATGATTTAACTTTATCTTAATAATTTTTACCAACTATTTTTTAGGCTCTACTAGACATAATTTTGTATAATTCTTTCCATATTTAGACTTTTATTGATATTGTCAAGATTATGGACGGATTATAAATAATGATCATTTTCCAACTTCACATAAACAACAATAATAAATAATCAAAAAATAAATAGTAATGACAATTAATAATAATTTGATCTATAAGAAATTAGCTAAATAATGTTAATACATTTTTTTAATGACTTAGAAGTAGGATTGAAAACTATTGTCTCCATATTTGCTGATGACACTAAGTTGTGCAAGGTAATTAAATCAGATAATGATGTACTTTCCCTCCAAAGGGATTTACATAAATTAGAGAAATGGGCGAATAAATGGCAGATGAGATTTAATACAAATAAATGTAAAGTTATGCATCTGGAAAGGAAAATAGCCATGCAATTTATAATTTTAATGGAGCAAATCTAGGGGTATCAGATATAGAAAGGGATTTGGGAGTGCTTGTGGACCTAGGTAACAGTGCTCAAAGCCAAGCAGCAGCTTCAAAGGCAAATAAAATATTAGCATGTATTAGGAAGAGTATAGAAGCAAGGGAAGCAAATATAATTCTGCCACTATACAAATCCCTAGTACGCCCTCATTTGGAATATGGAGTACAATTTTGGGCACCACTTCATAAAAAGGAAATTTCAGAGCTGGAAAAAAGTACAGAGAAGGGCTACAAAACTAATAAGGGGAATGGAGGGGCTAAGTTATGAAGAAAGACTAGCAAAATTAAACTTATTTTTATAGGAGAGAGAAAACAAAATTGAAATTGTCAACATGACAGGTTACAAATAATTATAATTAACCAACATTACATAAATATCAATCACAAATAAACAAAAATAAAAAGTTATTTAGTATATATACCAATATTTTTTAAAAATAAATAAAATAATTTCACTTAAATACTATGGGCCTCATTCTATTAGCGGCCGCAGCCGTTGCGGGGCCGCAAGGACCGGCCGCAAGCTATTCGGCTATTCTATTCCCTTACGGCCGGAGGCTCCGGCAGGCTTGCGGCCGGCGCCTTGCTATCTCTTGCGGCCGCTCGCGCCGGAGGAAAGCCTTTGATCTAAAACGGCCGCAAGAGATTTGCAATTCAATTGCTCCGGGAACCCTCTCTGCAAGGCTAAAAACGAGCCGCAGCTTACTTGCAGGAAAGAGGTCTCGCTAGCACCAATTAAGCACATAAAATAGCTTAAATAAAGCCATCCTGCACTTTGAGAAGACTATAAAGTGATTTTAGGTGTTAGAAAAAATAGCACATAATTATCCTGTACTCAAATCCGTAAAATATTTTATTTTTAATATCCGTAAAATATCCATGTAAAAAGTCCAGAGTGCTTGGAGCACCTCAGACACGCCCACGCCGCAGCCGGAAAATAAACAGTTAATTTGAACTTGGGTTTGGGCTGATGTGCAAGCTTGAGAGTGGGTTCCTTTTAATCCTCATGTCCCCCAATATGATCCCTAGCATTTACAGAGCTGTACAGTGCAGGCTTGAATTTATTTTTGAGTTTTTATATTTCTGAGATTACGGCCGGTTCCAAGATATGCGGCCGGCCGTAAGAGGAGATCCTTGCGGGGCCGTATAATAGAATCGCGAGTTAACTGAACCCCCGCAAGGAATCGCAGCCTTACGGCCGATTTACGGCCGATAATAGAATGAGGCCCTATATATACATATATATATATATATATATATATATATATTTTTTTTTTTTTTAAATCAAATAATTTGACTTAAAAACTATATATATATTTTAAAAACAAATAATTGGAATTAAAACGAGATATATTTTTTTATAGGAGAGAGGGAAAGCAAAAAAAAAAAAAAGTAAATAAAAATATTTAAGAAATGTAAAACAGATTCATTTTTACTTGTAAAAGGGATCAGTAGGTATGGGTTTGATTTCTACTGAGAGCTTCTGTGCAGTGAAACAAGATGCCCTTCTCCTAAATGCCTGGGAACAGATGGACTGGTGTCAGGGATGATAAAAGGCCCTGGAGTAAATGTTACAAATAGGTTAAAAGAAAGGATCGGCGCCATGCCCACCATAAAATTTTGCTTGGCTTGTCATGTCCATATAAATCTTGATTTTTGTAATAGAATAAGTCTTGGAGCTCACTTAGGGTTGGGTTTCACAGGTGAGACCACAACTGATGTCTGTGCCCGACGGCTCCTGAACAAATCTTTGGTGACCTTTTCACGCTGCCCTCTGATGTTAATTAACCTTTTCATTGCTGGAAGGACAAACCCACAATAACCAAGCAGCGTGACAGGGCTAATTAAGATGGTGGAGTGGTGGCTCCAAGTATTAGAAGTCCATGGAAGGCTTCAGGTTTTGGATTGAGTAGTGTATCCATGTAACTGCCTCTCAATAGAATTGAGGTGGTAAAAATGAAATCATTTGGGCAATAAGGATTTAACTGTCCTGCTGAGCTGACCCTACAGACTGTATGCTCTTCAGAGTAGGAAACACAACTTTCTAATTTGTTATGGCAATGTATTGTCTTTGTACTTTCGGTACACCTCTTAGTTTATTCTCTCATAGTATTTACTGTACCCCCTTTTCTTTTGTTGTTGTTTGGTTGTTCAGTCATTTTTCGACTCTCCGCGACCCTATGGACCGCAGCGCGCCAAGAACATCTGTCAGCCACTGCCCCTCTGAGCTCCATCAAGCTCATGATCATTGCTTTAATGTACTCTTATAAATAAATGTTAGTGGCTTACAAGCAAAGAGTATTGATAGGTAACATTTGTGACAACAAGTTATGGTATAAGGAAGAGAAAGTATTAAGAAAAGGCAAAAGAGAAGGAGAGAAGAAAGGAACAGGGAAGAGAAACACCGGGAGAGTGGTAGAAAATGTGCAAGACTTAAAAGAGAATTGAAGACCTGGATATATTTTACTCCTAGACTTAGGACAATGGCCAATATAATATCAGCAACTGTCAATTTCTAATATGATAATTTAAGACGTTCAGTGGGTTTCGTGATTAAATTAGTTTTTTTTTTCTCTAAGGTGCTGGAAGATAGGTTTTTACATAAAAGTTGATTATTTTAGGAATACATCTATTGTATTATAGGAATGCATCAATAAAGTCTTTTATGTAATGACAAAATCTGAAACAAAAGAAAAGATGTCATACATTTGGATGACCTTCTTGCTTGCAAGTAATAGGGTGTATGTTTGCGTCATTCATTTGTGTCCAACTCACATGAACCGTAACACACCATGCAGATTCACTTGGTATTCATGGCAGATATACTGGAGTGAGTTGCCAGTTCCTTCTCCAGTGGGCCACAGCATACAGCTCCTGATATTCCTAGGGGGTCTCCCAACCAAGTACTGACCAGGCCCAACCCTACATGGCTTCAGGGTGGTGTGACCTCTTGTTTTTCTATCTGGAATTGAGGGTTACAGCCATGAAAGCACCAAATCCAAACCAGTGGACCACCAAGGAACCCAAATATTGGTAGATGAGAATAAATTACAGAGCAGAATTATATTATCTGTGCCAGTAATCTGTGTCTGCATTAAAAGTCTAATTTCCTTGGTTGCTTTCTGATTGGCTTCCTCAGTGTATAGATATTCTCAGTGTGTGGATTGTAGGTTTTCTTATGTTTTTGTTGTTTGATATTTATCTCAATTGGCTCTCAACCTGATAGGTTAGACTCCTCCATGAGTGTGACGTTAAATAATGACATCCTTAAAAAATATGAGCCAGATTCAATTGAGCAATCAAAAGTTACTGGAGCCCGTAAGTGAGGCCGTAAGTTAATTTGCTATTTAATTGGAGTCTTTTTTGCGGGCTCCAAACGGTTTACGGGTTACTGGCTTGAAAACTTTGCTGTCTTTAAACAGAGCCTTTGATCTTTCCAGTCCGCAAGAGTTACGATCGCTAAAATCGCTTTTCACTTGCTACAATTCCTCAAGCCCGCAAATGTTTTCACACTCGTAAATGGAAAATGTAGAAAAAAATCCTACGAGTGCTAGAGAGGACCCGCAAGGGGGTTTGACCCCTGTCCGCAGTACTGTAAATGCAATTAAAAAATCAATCCTGCACTGTAAATAACGGGGAAAGCCATGAAAGACATTAGAATTAATTGCACAACAGTCTCAAGCTCGCAAATTGGCAATAAAAAAATCAAATTTTTTATATGTCATTTTGGTGTTATATTGATCTTGGGAAGGAATGAGTTAATACATATCAGGCCACCCATATGGACTAGAACAGTATTGGCATTCATTTTCATTATTTTATATTTTAAGGGTTTGCGAGTCTGATCGCATATCGGACCCCCGAAACTAATTGATTGACATGTAACCTCCATGTTTTACTGCAGTAATAATGACAGTCTCATTTTCTATTGGCTGTTTCGAAATGGGAGGTTACGTCTTTGCTTAATTGATCATGTTCCCGCCCTGAACTGCTACGAACCAGTGCGTGGTTTACAACTCCAGCGTTTGGCCCGTAACTTGCGGGCTTGTTCAATTGAATAACACCGGGATCGGCACGTGGGCAGACATACGCCTTGTATTCCGCGGCCTTGCAATTGAATCAGGCTCTATGCTTTCCTAACTCAGACCATTTCAAAGTGGAGGCCTCAACATGTAAATTTACAATATATATATATATTTATATATATATATATATATATATATATATATATATATATATATATATATATATATATATATATAGAGCATACTAGATATGATGTCTGAAAGATCTAATGTATAGTATATTATCTATCCTATTCACTGCAGTGGTTACTTCATTTGATTAATTTAAAAGTTGTTTACCTTCCAAGCAACAAATTATTTATTGTCCATTCTTCCAATCCTTGGATCATCATATTTATATATTTTTACAAGTAGTATTAAGTGATTCTCTGGATTTTGTTTCACAAGGTAACATGCTCGTGGAAAACAAAAGTCAAAATATTTTTGATATACGGAAATAAAAATGTTTTCATATTTTTTAGGTTTCTTTAAATTATTCTTGAAGTAATAATACATTTTTACCTTCTATTTTACTAATCCCTGATATCCTACATTGTTTAATTAAATTATTATCTAGTTGAATTCCCTGTAAATTGAAATGTTAAAATGTTAATTATAATGTACATAAAATGTTTAAATCTCTCATTTAAAAAAATCATATTTTGTATTTATTACTTTATAGATATATTACATTTAAATACGAATTCATATCATAATTATCTTGCATCCCTGATCAGGGGCATTCGTGATTACTTTAAAAGTTAATTTAATAATTCTACTCCACATTCTATTTTTTTTAATTTGTCTCTCAAAATGTCTCAAATGTAATACCCATTATTTTTCTTATTCTTATTTTGTTTTAATATGTTTCTTTATTTTTTAAAGCACCAACATAATGCATATTATACAGTAAAAATCTGGGGGTAGTCACACATTTAAGTTGAGAGACAATCACTTGTGATCTAGTCCTTTGAAAGTAGTTTATCTATTAATTCAGCTTTATTTATGTATTAACACATTTATTTTATTGATTTCTAGATTAATGTGGTAAATAAAAAATAAAAAATAAAAAGGCAAAAAAATGTCTATTTCTTTTTAATTTCTAAATTACATAAAAATTATAAACGGGCATATAATACATCAAACTATGTATATAATAAACTATTTTTGGTTAGCCTATATTTAAGGAATTAAATCCTAGGTATCATGATGAATTTACTAACTTATTTACTAAGAATGGTACATAATGTATAACTATAATAGGCCAATGTAAATAATCTAAATCTTAGTCTTATTAAATATAATTTTTATTCAAAATCCAGAGTTACTAAACTGCAATATATTTTTCTAAAAGTTGTATTAAAAAAATACTCTAATTAACCTTGTGTAGGATGAGTGTTTCATTTTACATTGTTAAAGTATTTTATTTAATTATTCTTGTTTGATATAAATTCACAATGGCATGAAAATGTGTTGGTTTACTATAATTATATGTGGGAGATTTCTGTTGAATAACATTGAGAAATGTAAAGGAAAAAGATTGCAGTATAGTGTAAAGATGACAGTGAGAATTGCTATGTGAGGTCTGTACACGTTGACGACAAAACCACGGATCACGTGTAATGTTATCAGTCAACACTCACACATATTCAGATTAACCTTCTGTTGAATTTGTGATCTCTAGAGACAACAATGTGTCCATAGATTGGACAAGTATCTGTCTAACGAGACAAAAAGAAAACCCCACACACAGAACTGTTTTAATTATCTTTCTTCAGCTCATCCGAATACCCCAGAAGGAACTGGGCCTAAAATCCTCAAAGTATCAGCAATCTGAGATCTCCGTAACGTGATATCTTCCCTAAGCAGACATTAAGCGTTCTTGAGTCCCTTAATGATTTTTGCAGATGAACCAGGAGAGGATGGTGAAGGTGTATGGGGGAAGGGGATATACTGGCAATCCCATACTGCCCAACAAAAGATAACCTTTGACCATGTCTGCCTTGCTGAACTTTGGTATCAACAAAATCCAACCTCTATTGGGACCAATAAATCCTGGGTTGTGCGAATATCAGGGATCTAATATCCTGGTTGTAAAACATGGGAATTCAAAACTCACAGGGTAGTTAAACTATCATATTAGATGTGTTCTGCCATAGTGAGAGAAGAGGTCAAGATATCTATAGATGGTTGTCTCGATTATTATTGTAAAAGGGCATGGAAGGCCACCATTGGAAGGACCTTACCAAGACATCTGCTGTAAGCTAATTGTCTAGAAGTAAATGTATTATTTGCTTTAGTTTTTCAGTTATTTTATCTTCTGTTTCTTGGTTTAGGATATATCTTGGGGGAGATACGTAGCTTGATTCATACAGTTTTTATTAATATTGAAGATAGTAATACTCACTATTGCTAAGTACGCTACTGAAAAGGTGTGATAAACCTCATAAGAACTTAAGACACCCTTTTTTCGGTAGTTTACTCCCTTCAGAGATTATATATAAATGTGTATAATTAAAATAATGTCTTACCATACTCTAAGAGGGAGCCAATATTTAAAGGCGTATCTAATTTTCCTGGATTATAAATGCATCTGATAGAGGAGAATCAGTAGTGTATGCAAACATTTTTTGCATGAAAAAATACCAAAATAAACATTTACAAACTAACCCTGATTTTTTGCTAAATCCCTTGAGTTTGCAAGCTAAAGCTTCTGTTGACACCCCTGAAAATCCCTGCCAAGATTAGCATAAAATTCATAATTTGTTTTGGCCAATCAGGAGAAAGAATAGGTTAGCCGATACATTTGTATCATACTCTGCGGTTCCTGTGTTGCAAAGCAGCTTGAGATATGTAGTTTCTTTCTCTCTCTATCCTTGTGCTCTCATTCAGTTGTGAGCTCAGACCCCACCCAACCATGTGATGCCATCCAGCACCAAGTACTTTCTTTGAAAGGTCAAACTCCACACCTATATACATTTCCTCTGCATACTTGGTTATGTAACCTACCTGTGGGTGTGCAAAGCTGGATTTTACTCTCCTGTCTATAACTTTGTAAGTACACTGAACTTTTCTATATAACACGTCTTTTTCTGATAATCACTGCCTGTTTCTTACCAAATATTTGAAACCCAGGAAACTTATATATACCTTTAAATCTTTGGTTATGTTTGCATTACAGTAATCAGTATAATTTGAAAACACAAAAAAGGTCTTCTTCATGGCATTAACTAACCATGCATTATTATAATGAGATCTTCACTTAGCCAATAAGCTTTATCTAACTCTCCATCCTCTTTCTTACTTCTCTACTAGAGTACTAAAACCTAAACCAATTATGGCAGTGATGGTGTAATTACAAATGTACAGCAGGCACAAGGTATAACATATGGCACTGATCAGTAAATTCTCCACATATTATTGTCCAAATCACACATTGTTTCACATTATAGTCATCACTGTCTTCTATTATAATAGGAAGCACACGTTAAAGATTATTTTACCATTTGGTTTCTATTGTAATAGAAATCACAGCGCAAGTCACTTATAGTACTGAATATAATATGTATTATAATACATATAGAAAATAATTATGGAGAATAGGTACCGTACTTCATCCTCATTCAGAATCCAAGTTGGATAGCAGATTCAAAGTGTGTTTTTATAGGCTTACGTTAATTTTACATTGAATACTGTAAAATGGAGCAGGGCAGGGGCGTAGGAACTGGGGGAGAGTGGGGGACAAATCACCCCCAGATTACATGAACAGGGGAGACACAAAATAGCAAAATTAACCTTAATAATGCATTACCAAATTTTGCCACAGTATGTCTTTCCCATGAAAGCTTTGACCCATATTACGACGAAAAGACCAGGGCTTCTTATTTACATACAAAACAAATCTAGCATACCCTCATAGTGAAGGCTTGGGATACATTGAGAAGGTTCTGGGGATTGGGGATGTAAAGGGGTTGAGATGCTGCAAAAGCCTCCCCAGTATTTACTACTGCTCAAGGATAAAATGAAATCCATATTACAACAGAAATCAGTAGCGGATATCAAATATAATACTATAAATTACATTGTCAGCATATTTTTTTATCATATCTTGAATATACAGTGTAAAAATGTGTTATATTTCAAAGGAAAATGTCATGTTTTACGTTGCTATGTTAATAAGTTGTGGCTTTAGAGGTAGCAAATTATTAGTGAATACTGAGATAATGATCATAACTACAATACAGCCCTATCACACAGCTATATGGAAGGCTCAGTGATAGATTGAAAAGTTAGTTACTACATTACATAGGTTAGAGAGGATCCATGTTTGTCGCCGCCATACAGCTTAGTAAATCTAACCCTAATCTTTTAAATTATTTATTTTCCTCTCAGAACACAAATTGTGACTATAAATGACCTGGTCCTATGTCCTAATCTGTGTCCCTCAGCAGAGCTGAACCCTAACCTGGAGTAGCAAGGCGTTGACCCCCAGCTGCAAACCACCAAGCAAATGTTTTTGCCAAATCCAAAACATATTGTTGCTTGACTTGTACAACCACTCGTACGCTTGGGACGGAGGCTGAACCCGGTGGGCTCTATTGGCAGGGTCTGTCCTGCCAGTAGAACCTGAGGAATTTCCTGAATTGACAATGCTCAGGAACTATGAGGGAGGGAGATCTTCTTGCCAACATTTCTCTGGATCTCACAAACTCAACACGACGAAAGGTTTTGGAAGGTCAACGCTCTGTAGAAATAAATTTGTTTCGATCCATGGCGAGATAAGTTTGAGGTTTCTGGCAATGGAAACTAGCGAGTTCAACAAAGAGCTTCGTAATGAAGTTAGCTGTATGATTATAACTTGGTTCTCCCAACAGGAATCTTCTTACAAGATTATATTACAATGTATTTGTCTTCAAGGTTGGCTGTTGTTCGACCCCGTCGCTCTGCACCAATGGGTGGTTTGTTAAGATACATCAGCTATAGCAATATACTTACAGGACACAGAAAAGGTCCCAATGAATACATATTTACAAGTCAAGCCAAGGACAAACAACTTTGACATTTCTGCCAGTTAGAAACTTACATAGTATCATTACCCCATAAATCATAGAAAATAGTATAATTGCCCCATAAATCAATTCATATATTTATATAAGATTATCCTTTATTGTGTGGTTACAATTTATTGTAGGGTGTGTCCTTGTAATGTATTGAGTGTTCCATTTGTTCTGTTAAAAGCACTGACCGTTTTAACTGCCACATTCCCATTATAAAGTTAGAAGCTCCCTATGCTTTTTAAATATTTGCGGCCTCAGGAACTTGATCAGCAGAAACCAAAATGGTAGATCCCACTTCAGTAAAATCCCTTGGCACTCGTCTGCCTTGGAACTTGTTGAATTTGATATTCAATGTGCTTTGATGAGCAGAAATTGCTTTGACACTCGTCATGTTTGGCACTTGTTGTGCCTTATGGAACCAATCAGCAATGAGTACCAAGGTACCACTGTATAGAAAGTATTATTTATTTATTTTTCTAAAAACATTTTCCCTACTTCAAGTTTAGATCTTCAAAGCAGTATATTGCAACTTTTAAGTTTTAATTATTTCAATGAAATATTATTTATTCATTGAAAACTTACATTTAAAATGATATTTTAACCTCATGAATCAACAGAGCACATCCACAAATCGCACAGTATGCTGAGTTTTCAGCAGATCCAATAACACTGATTGCAAAATATAATAAAGCCTTCCCTTTAAGGAAACTTGGAGAGGGTCAACAACTGAGCAATATCACTTTAAATGCTCTCTGGTCTTCTCATTAATTATTTTTTTGATGTAATCGTAATTATTAATATATAAACTGTTATCATTATGCAACTTAGTATGATATATTATGGGAATATATGAGTATGTTATGTAAAAGAGCATGTGTTATATATCTCATGATGAATGAGTGAGTGAGCTAAAGCTTAGAAAATACACAATACAATTACTTCTCATTAAATTGTTTGGTCATGTGATTTAGTTGCAGTTGAAAACTAATCTTGTGCTTAAAGGGCCACTTAAATTAACATAGTTTGCATCACAGTAAAAATCTACTAAAATCATCATGAAATACTTTTTGAATCTCTGAAATACGTGCATTTTCTCTGGGAAATCAAATAAAGTAAAATCTGTGTTTACATGTGTCACTGACTGCCCACTGCCAGACCCGCAGCTACATCTCTGTGTGATGAGCAAAAGAAAAAAGAAATCAGTTAACCCTCAACAAAGCTATCTGTGCAGATCATGGAATGCTGAATAGTTGTGGGTTAATGGGTCAGTGCAGACCTGAGTTCAGGGGAAAACTGTTGTCAATCACTGTCCTTACCACATAGCTCGGCTGTCTGTTTTTACTCAGGCAACAGCCAGCAGGCACGATACACTTTGTATATAACCAGACTTAAAACTTTAGATTTTTAGCTGTTATCACTGTAATAAATAAATAGATAATTTTAATACACAATAGTGCTCTCTTTCACACCAAGAAGAGCACTAACAATGAGGTTAAAGGTCCTTTGGGTGGTCCAGAGGTTAGAATTTGGTGCTTTCACCACTGTGACCTGGGTTCAATTCCAGTGATGGAACCAAGAGGTCACACAACCCTGAAGCCATGCAGAGATGGGCCTGGTCAGTGCTTGGATGGGAAACCACCTAGGAATACCAGGATCTGTATGCTGTGGCCCACTGAAGAAATAACTGGCAACCCACTCCAATATCCCTGCCATGATTACCAAGTGGAACAACATGGTGTGTTGCGGTCCATGAGGTCACTGAGAATCAGACATGAATGAATGACGCTAACAAACACAAATGGCCCTTTAATTATTACCATGCACTACTAATTGGCTAACAAACACTTGTCCAAACTTCTATCAACTTTGTATAAATAACAGGTCAGATAAAGGTGGCGCAAATACATTCATATAGTTCTAGATTTGTATTAATTTCATATTATTTTTATACATTTCAAAGCAAGGAAAATTGTGTGTGGTATTTAATGTACTATAGTAAATGCAGTGCTATGCTGTCTCTTTAAATGCTTGGTATGAAATGGTTACTATGCAAGGAACACAAATGTAAAAGTTTGAGTTTGACTAAAAACATAATTGGGCAGGAAAATGTCATAAAGCTACATTTTGATTAGAAAACAAAATGTGATACCTTTGCTGGTCCCTGGAGGCATCCATGATACTTGGTGAAGGTTGTGTGTGTGATTGGGTCACTTAAATCTCAACAGGAGCAGGGTATGCTCTTTAACGTACAACTGCTTTTTTTCTGTACATGTGCAGAGAAGGGGTAGGTGTCAAATACTTAAAACCCACATCCCCCTTTCCACTGCTATATAAGACAACACACCCTCTCAGTTAAAGCCAGTCAAGTTTGTACACATGAAGTATTTTGGCTTACACAGCTGGTGATATAGTTAGTCTGATAATAATTGACAAATGTGAAGTTTTTCCTAAACTCCCTTTACATACAGTTACAATATTCTGAACCAGTTCACCTTTATATGATACTAGCCAATTTCCCGTCAAAAATTACGGTATAATATATGATCTGCTCTGTCTCTCTCTCCCTGAGCGCCCTCTACCTGTCTCTTCCTCCCTCCTTCTGTCTCTCCATCCCTCTATCTCTCTCCCCTCCCCTCTCTCTCCCTCCTCCCCTCCATCTCTCTCCCCCAATGTCTCTTCCCTATCTCCCCCCATGTTTCTCTCCCACCCTCTCCCCTGTCTTTCTTCCACCCTCTGCCCTATCTCACCCCCCTTCTCTATCTACCCACCTGTGTCTCTCTCCCCCCCCTCCCTTCCCTGTGTCTCTCTCACCGTGTGTCTCCCCCCCATGTCTCTCCCCCTGTGTCTCTCTCCCATTCTCTCCCTCTCTCTGTCTCTTCCTCCCTCCTTCTGTCGCTCCGTCCCTCTATCTCTCTCCCCTCCCCCTCTCTCTCCCTCCTCCCCTCTATCTCTCTCCCCCAATGTCTCTACCCTATCTCCCCCCATGTTTCTCTTCCACCCTCTGCCCTATATCTCCCCCCGTCTCTATCTACCCACCTGTGTCTCTCTCCCCCCCTCTCCCTCCCCTGTGTCTCTCTCACCCTGTGTCTCCCCCCCCCATGTCTCTCCCCCTGTGTCTCTCTCCCACCCTCTCCCTCACCTGGGTCTCTCTTCTTCTCTGTGTCTCTCCCTCACCTATGTCTCCCCCCGGTTTCTCTCTCTCCCCTGTGTTTCTCACCCCCCACTGTTTCTCCCTCCCCTCTGTCTCTCTCCCACCCTCTCCCTCTCTCCTCCCCATGTCTCCCCCCTATGTCTCTCCCCCCGTGTCTCTCTCCCACCCTTTCCCTCACCTGGGTCTCTCTCCCTCATCTGTGTCTCCCCCCCCCCCACACTTTTTCTCTCCCTCCCCTGTGTCTTTCTCCCACCTCTGTATCTCTCTCCCCCCTGTGTCTCTTTACCACCCTCTCCCTCCTGTGTCTCCTCCCCCGTGTTTTTCCCCCTATGTCTCTCCCCCGTGTCTCTCTCCCTCACTTGTGTCTCCCCCTCCCTGTTTCTCTCTCTCTCTCTCCTATAGCTCTCCCCCCTTGAAACGTGGCTGCTCACGGCAGTCTATGAAGGATATAGTCTCTGTTGCGCGCATGCGCTCGTCAATGTTACACACAACGGAAACTATATTAGTGATATTGAATACGATTGCCAGCTAATGTAAATGTATGAGTATTGAGTAACACTCTACTCCATTTCCAGACAGCGGGGGACCGATATTGTTATAAATAGCACGTTTTGGGTCACATTCACTTCTTTGGCTGTTTTTCATGTTTTAAATTAGAAGCAGAAATCCATGTAAATTTTCTATTTGTTCTTCATATTCTGGAAATTTTGTGGACTCTTGTAAAGGTCATTAAACGTTCACTGGGAGAAGCACCAGTAGATATCCAAAAACTTATCATGTGATATGATGGGTTACTCAAGCAGTTGTTGTTTAGTCATTCAGTCGTGTCTGACTCTCCGTGACCTTATGAACAGCAGCACGCCAAGCACACCCTACTTCAGTGGATCACGATTTATCTGACCTTACTGCTATGACCTGCCCATCCTGAGTGATCCTACATGGTATAGCATACAGCTTTATTGGGGTATACAATGAAAAATCTTTGGCACTCAATGCTACCTTAGTACTCGTTGCTAAAATCAATTTACATTACTTCTTATGGGAATTCCAAGGGTCCACTGTGCTTCAAAATTGTGAAGTTTTTATCAGGGGGCCCTTTAACAAATGTGGCAGCTTTCTCGCTAGTAGAGTGAGATCTTGGCGTTTCCTTTCTTATTGTTGTTTTTCAGTCCTTCAGTCGTGTCCAACTCTCTGTGACCATATCGACTGCAGCATGCCAGGCACAGCTGTCTGTTACTGGTTGTGCTTATACATATGGTTTTCATGGCAAAGATACTGGAGTGGGTTGCCAGTTCCTTCGCCAGTGACCTGCACATCTTGGGTGACCCTACATGGTATAGCTCACAGCTTCATTGAGATACACAAGCCCCTTCACCACAACAAGGTAGCAATGCAGCAGGGGTTCTTATTCTTACAATCTCTCAAATTAGAAAAAAGGCTCCCTGGAATAATGTAGGGATTGAGATAGTTGGGCAGGATAATGACATAAAGCTCCTTGTATCAATCAGATTCCTCCTTGTATCAATACTCGTCCCTCTCTAATTATCCAGGATAACCCTAAATGCCCTTTTTATTCCAAAAAATATCCAATCCCTATTTTATGGTTATCTATTGATTCCGCTGTCACCACCTCCTCTGGTAGAGAATTCCACAGATTAACCACCCTTACTGTGAAGAACCCTTTTCTTTCTTTAAGGTAGAATCTTTTTACTTCTAACCTCAAGGGATGTCCTCTTGTCAGTTGAAAACCTCTTGGCACAAAAAGCTCCCTTGACAAATCTTTATACTGACCCTGGATGTATTTATATAAGGTAATCATATCTCCTCTTAGATGCCTTTTTTCTAGAGAAAATAAGTTTAATTTGGTTAGTCTTTCTTCATAACTTAGCCCCTCCATTCCCCTTATTAGTTTGGTTGCCCTTCTCTGTACCTTTTCCAGCTCTAAAATGTCCTTTTTGTGAAGTGGTGCCCAAAATTGTCCTCCATATTCCAAATGAGGGCGTACTAGAGATTTGTATAGTAGCAGAATTATATTTGCTTCCCTCGCTTCTATACCCTTCTTAATACATGCTAATATTTTATTTGCCTTTGCAGCTGCTGCTTGGCATTGAGCACTGCTACCTAGGTGGTTGTCCACAAGCACTCCCAGCACAACCTTATTGTCCTGTACCAACTTCTATCACCTTCTGGATCTCAATCTTGTTGTGGTGAAGGGTCTTGTGTACTTCAGTGAAGCTGTGAGCTATACCGTGTAGGGTCACTCAAGATGGGCAGGTCACTGGTGACGGAACTGGCAACCCACTCCAGTCACCATATGGTCACCAAGATTCGGACAACAACCATCACTCTGTATACATTGTAAGCTTTTTATAACTAAGACCCCTGACTAGTGACAGCCTGTTGTATATAGACTTACACTTTTAGATCCTTATAAAAGAGATTATGAATTGCACAAATATGAATTCCCAATTTCCATGATATCCACCAGATACCCACCCATCTCTCGGCGCTCTTCTGGAGGTGACCACCAGTTGTTATGACATTAGAGTCATATATTCATTTTTGTTATGCTATTTCTGCATGTCCAGCAATTACTGGATGTGGAAAAAGATTTACACAGGTCATAGGTCAAGAAAAGGTGCAGGTTAGTGCAGACTGCGAGGGTCAGCAACCGGCTGTTCATCTGAAAAATCCAACCAGTAACACAACACAGGGTGACACCTTTTGACACTGGTCAACTGTTAAGCAGAGAATGGCCGTAAATCGTGTCCCTTGTGTCACTGGTGCTTATGTGTTGGGTAACATGACCCACCAAAAATGTTGGGAAACCAAAAGGTTAAATCCTGAGAGCGATAGCTTATCTACTCCTATATATAAGGAATATTAGTAAGCAAAATAACACACTTGTGTATAAAGATATACAGACCTATATAGTGCAGTTAAATGCTGAATGTTTAACCATTGCATGGCTCAGTTTCCAAAGTAAAAGTTTAAACCCCATTTTATTAAATTCATCATTGACATATATATGAGCTTCGAGATTAAAATAGCGTGAAATTCCTTATGCGTTTTACTCAGCTGCTTTGAATGTTATATTAAAAAAAAATAACATTAAAATTACAATTTTTTAGCTGTCAGTCAGCCTTCCTGAACCACAAGCACAAATAAAATAGTTCCCAATAATTAATGATTACCCACTGGGGCTTGGATGTTCAAATCAACTTCAAAACGAAGGAGCGGGCATGCTTCCTGGGCCAAAGAAAAGCCACTGTTTTTTTATCTGCATTTGCCTTGAAAAAGCCCCAGTGGATAATCAGTAATTATTAATAATTATTTTAAACATATATGGAAGTTTCGTGGATAATTAATTCATCTGACAGATGAGAATCAGCAGTATTTTACATGAAAAAATCCCCAAATAAACATATCACCCTAGTTTGTAAAATTTCTTCAGTTTTCTTGTAGTTGATTTTGAGAAGGAACATCCCTGAAAATCCAAGCTAAATTAGCATAAAATTCATAATTAGTTGCGGCCAATCAGAGGCAGGTACAACAATGTGTGCATTTACTTCTCACAGGCAGGAGGCAGCTGTGATACTGACAGCTAGGACACATCTCTGCACACCTCATTGGCTAGTATGCTCTGCCTACATAGGTGCCTTGGGGGTGGAGCTCACATAAGAGATTTCAAATCTACTTTAAATTAAAAATATAAAGAATTCCTCAATAAATGTCTTTGATATGAGACACCCAATCAGAAAAACTTCCATATACTTTTAAATATTCTTTATAATCTGTATTTGTGGCTCAGAAAGGCTGACTGACAGCTAAAAATTGCAAACTTTAATGTTAGTACAATTGATAAATCACTTTTTTTTTGGTTAATGGAGAATGGGTGACCTGGGGGGGTAGGAGCTTAGAATGGGGGAAGGGGTCTGGGGGGGGGGTTGGGGTCGTGGCCCCCTCACCCCCACACCAATTCTAAGCTCCTACCCCCCACCCCACTATTTCTGCTTCTATATGATTGTTCTAACTGTATCTGTAGTAATCCACCTTAACTGGACACAGCTCTTCTCACTCAGGAGCTGAATGGAACGTGATGATAGTTCTCGCACACGAGTTGCGCTAGCCAAAGACGCAAGGTCCGCTCTGTTTTACTGCCTTAAATCAAACAAGAAATGCAATTAGTGCACTGTACTCTGGGAAGCTGGGTGTGGACATGCAAATGAGCACACAATGCATTTTTACACTTTAATCCAAATAAAAACACTAAATACATGGCTCATTTAGGCATATGCTCGCTGTATTACACAGCTTTAAGCATAGCATAGGATGGTACCTCACTAGCAGCGTTAGCTGCTATGTATGGCCTGGGTTCAATTCCAGTCAGGGAACCAAGAGGTCACACCACCCTGAAGTCAAGCAGCGTTGGGTCTGGTCAGTATTTGGATGGGCGACCACCTAGGAATACAAGGAGCTGTATGCTGTGGCCGACTGGAGAAGGAACTGGCAACCCACTCCAGTATCTCTGCCATGAAAACCAAGTGGATCAGCATGGTGTGCTGCGGTCCATGAGGTCATAGAAAGTCGAACACGACTGAGCGACACAAACATACATGCCAGAAGCATAAAAGCATTTTTTTTAGAAAAACGTAAAGGGCCGCTGCTGTTCAAAGCTTTCTATAATACAATACACATAACCAGACTATTTTCTTTGCATGTCAAACTATATTAGAAAATTTAATTGATAGGTAGTGTAAACAAGGACTCATGGATTTTGTATACTTGTCTGATTGACATTCGATTGAATGGAATTTAAAGCACACATTTCTTGCAGCCCAGACATCCATAAGACTCACTGTCCCTTTGCTTCCTGTAATATGTCCGGACAAAAAATCCCATTGTGTCTATAATTAATTTCAATTATCTATATTTTTTTTTGTACAAAATATTTGTAATATTTAAAATACAATAATTTAAATGCACAATAGAAATTGTTGGACTATATTAACCCTTCACCTTTAGCTAATTCTTCTTGTATCATGGGGATTACATCTTGAACTACTAGTCTGCCTTCAGTTTGAGGGGGAGGCAGTGGCGGAGCTAGTGTATGGGAGGCCCCGGTGCAAAAAGAATTTGCGGTCCGTGAAGGGCTGATGTAGCATTAGGACTTATGAGGACTTATGGAAGTGTAATTGAAGTGAGTCTGCGAAGGCTGGTTTTGGGACTTATGGAAAGCATCAACAAGGTAATGCCTGCGAAGGCTGGTTTGGTTCATGTGGAAAGCAGGAACGAGGTAAGCTTGAAAGGCTGGTTTGGTTCATATGGAAAGCGTGAACAAGGTAATGCCTGCGAAGGCTGGTTTGGTTTGTATGGAAAGCGTGAACGAGGTAATGCCTGCGAAGGCTGGTTTGGTTTGTATGGAAAGCGGGAACGAGGTAAGCTTGCGAAGGCTGGTTTAGGACTTATGGAAAGCGTGAATGAGGTCGTGCCTGCAAAGGCTGGTTTGGTTTGTATCGAAAGTGTGAATGAGGTAAGCCTATGAAGGCTAATTTGGTTTGTATGGAAAGTGTGAACGAGGTGAGCTTGCGAAGGCTGGTTTGGTTCGTATGGAAAGCAGGAACAAGGTAAGCTTGCAAAGGCTGGTTTAGTTTGTATGGAAAGTGGGAACGAGGTAAGCCTGCGAAGGCTGGTTTGGTTTATATGGAAAACAGGAACAAGGTAAGCTTGCGAAGGCTGGTTTGGTTCGTATGGAAAGCGAGAACAATGTAAGCTTGCGAAGCCTGGTTTGGTTTGGATAGAAAGTGTGAACGTGGTAAGCCTACAAAGGCTAATTTGGTTCGTATGGAAAGCAGAAACAAGGAAAGCTTGCGAAGGCTGGTTTGGTTCGTATGGAAAGCGGGAATGAGGTAAGCTTGCAAAGCCTGGTTTAGTTCGTAAGGAAAGTGTGAACGAGGTAAGCTTGCGAAGGCTGGTTTGGTTTGTATGGAAAGCCAGAGGAAGGCTAGCAGGTTTGGGCCAAAATCTGCAAAAGGAGGCTTACGAAAGCCTTAGACATGAACAAGGGAAGTAACTTAACAGATTCAGGTCAAAACCCATCCGAAAAGGTACAGGAAAGTTGAGAAACTTAGTAGATTTTGGCCAAAATTTAAAAAGCAGACTTGACGAAGCCTAAAAGGAGTTGCCTTGGATATGGACAAGGGATGCAACTTGGCAAATTCATGTCCAAACCACCCAAAGTTGCGTCATTTGTCTATTTGTTACGCGGCTTTTAGCATTTTCTGTCATTTGTAATAGTGTATTTTATACCTCCAACGTTCCTGTGGGGAAGTGCTACGCGGTTGGCAGTGTTTTGTGCGGTCCGGGGTCATGTAGCCTTGTTTTAATTTTGTTTGGCGGACATTTTTCCTCTCGCTTCGGCCGATTTTCGAATTCTGAAACTCGGCTAAATTGACTTAAATTCACGTTCCACCTCACTCCCGGATTTCCGGGCTGTTCCCCCATGCTGTGTGTGATGTTTTTGTTGTATTTTTTTTCTTATCTCGTTTTTTTTGTCCTGCGTCTCGTAATTTCTTTTTTTATAAGTCCCACGTTTTCAACTGTTTGCAGCCTAAGGCGATCCCGCGTTTACTAAGTGTTTGGTGGCTAAGTCCCGATTGATTCATTGCCTTCACTGCTCGCCTCGCTTTGCGAGGCGAGCAGGCAGTAAGCGCCATCGGTGCTCATCGCCTTTGTGCTGCAAGTTGTAGTGTCTTAAATGCTCGCCTCGCTATGCGAGGCTCGCAAGCGATAAGCGCCTTCGGCGCTCATTGCCTAAATGCTGCATGCCAATGTCTTGTAGTTTGACAACTATTATATGTGACTAGCAACTTGCCCATCAAAAAAGACGGCAATGAGATGTGTATGTTTGGAAAGTTGTTTAATTATTAATATATGTATTTGACATTTCAGGAACAGGTTCTAAATCCTTTGTTTGCTTATTAGCTTTTTTTGGTATATCTTGAATTTTTGCAGCTGATAGTCTTTTGCTTGCAAGTCTTTTGCGTTCTTTTTCTCGTCGAATTCCTTTCTCCTCTGGTGTCTGCTGGTTGGCCCATCTCTGTTGTCGTTCTCTAGCTTGCAGTCTTATCTTTTCTTGTTTGCTCTCGTT
Organism: Discoglossus pictus; assembly: GCA_027410445.1. Classification (NCBI taxonomy): domain Eukaryota; kingdom Metazoa; phylum Chordata; class Amphibia; order Anura; family Alytidae; genus Discoglossus; species Discoglossus pictus. The sequence continues at coordinate 35,024,949 of CM050176.1, read as the reverse complement.
AGTAGCCATGTTAATCTGTAAAAGAAAATAATGTATAATTAGTTTAGTTTGAGATGTTAAGTTTGTTTTTTAAATTTTTTATTATCAACAGTTTGTTTATATGTGCTTGTAGTTCATTGTATGTGATTGCACAATAGCAAGTCAAGTTCTTCATAAAAACATAATGTAAATATATCACTGCAGTAGTCTGTTTAAGGTCCACTGTACATTTTCTAAAATTTGTCATATTATTCAGAAAATGCTACATAATAGCTTTATGAAGCGATCTTATTAAAAACTGAGCTATTTAGAGTGTGAGCTCTTCTCTACAAGCTAAGCCTGCTGGATACAGAAGGAATACACCATCACAGCCAGTGGGACAGTGTTCTGCCACCAAGTGATCTGGTGGTCCGGTGGTTAGGATTCTGCGCTTTCACCACTGCAGCCTGGTTTGGATTCAGGGAACCAAGAGGTCACACCACCCTGAAGCCATGAAGGGTTGTACCTGGTCAGTATTTGGATGGGAGACCACCTATACCATAGCTGTATGCTGTGGCCTATGGAGAAGGAACTGGCAACCCACTCCAGTATCTCTGCCATGAATACCAAGTGGATCAGGATGGTTTGTTGCAGTCCACGAGGTCATGGAGAGTTGGACATAACTGAACGACTCAAGCACACACTTCTGCATCTACTCTACTTGAGTATCCTAGTGCCTACACATTGCACTCGCTCGCTGGGCTAGTCATTTTGGAACACCATGAACCCACCACCAATAATTATCCACCTCCTTTGTACAAGGTCAGCCACAAAGTTCAAAAAATTACAAGTTTATCCCTTACGATTTCACTTTTTTTAACTTATATTTTATTAAAAAATATATACACATACAGATTATAGACATAAGCAAATAATATATAAGAACAGTTAAATGTTTCTTTGTATTACATGACAAAATGTAATCAACATATAAAGTCATGGTTCAATCTCTATATCTCGTTTTTAACCTTATATAAAGGGGAAGCTTATCACCATAAAGTTGTTAAAGGTATATCTGTTTTCCTGTACTTACCCCTCTCTAATCTAACACAAGCTGCTTATATCAGACATGCACATTACATGGAGTCATTCTATACACACACAGGTTTATTTTATTTGAAACATTTTTAAAAATTGTCCACGCCCACAGAGCTGCTAAATAGGCACCTGGTAACCGACCAATAGAAACACTGCATTTGGGTACATTTTAACCCTATACTAACCTTCAGTCCAACCGCAGAAACAATACAGAAAGCTGCAGCAGCTCTTGTGAGGTTCATCATTCAAGAAAGGAGAGAGGGGTATGGTTTTGGGAACAAAACCTACAAATCCCATATTGCTTTACTGCAGAGACTGTTGTACCAGCCTCTGATTGGACAAAACAAATTATGAATTTTATGCTAATTTTAGCAGGGACTTTCAGGGGTGTTAAGTCTACAATGCTAGCAAACTCTAGAGATTTAGCAAACTTTAGGGTAAGTTTAATAATGTATATTTAGGAATTTTCTCATGCAAAAATGTTTTCATACACTACTGATTCTCCTCTATCAGATGCATTCATATTCCAGGAAACTTAGATATGCCTTTAAATTAATATACTATGCTCATGGTTTACAATACTGTAAAAGACAAAGTATATCAGAAACTCAACACTTAGGTTTTACTCAGTTGCAATGCGCCATTCTTAGAAGCTGCTGATATGAATCAGATGCTTCTCGTTCCTTTATATTTAGACAGTAGCCGGGGATACTATTCATTGCTCATCACTGGTTTAGCTCACTTACGCTTTCCATGGAAGTTATAAATAGGGGGGTCTGGACTATGAATATAAAGGTCACATCATCATTTGTAGCATCAGCGCAGACCGAGGGTATGGAGTATCTCATGTGACCGACACCCAGAGGAAGGGGCTGCTCCATATAGACATGGGCTTCCAGGTCCACGCTTGTTAGGAACAGCGCTACAATGTGGGCGAAATATTTGTAATTCTATATCTATATCATCTATCTAAATGTAATTATAAATTGTATATCCTACAAACAATGGTAAAACACATGACCACTATCTATCTATTATCTATCTACAGTGGATATAAAAAGTCTACACACCCCTGTTAAAATGTCAGGTTTCTGTGCTGTAAAAAAATTAGACAAAGATAAATCATTTCAGAACTTTTTTTTACCATTAATGTGACCTATAAACTGTACAAATCAATTGAAAAACAAACTGAAATCTTTTAGGTGGAGGGAAGAAAAAAAAAGAAAAATAATGTGGTTGCATAAGTCTGCACACCCTCTTATAACTGGGGATGTAGCTGTGTTCAGAATTAAGCAATCACATTCCAAATTGTGTTAAATAGGAGTCAGCATACACCTGCCATCATTTAAAGTGCCTCTGATTAACCGAAAATAAAGTTCAGCTGCTCTAGTTGGCCTTTCCTGAAATTTTCTTAGTCGCATCTCACAGCAAAAGCCATGGTCCACAGAGAGCTTCCAAAGCATCAGAGGAATCTCATTGTTAACAGGTATCAGTCAGGAGAAGGGTACAAAATAATTTCCAAGGCATTAGATATACCAAGGAACATGGTGAAGACAGTCATCATCAAGTGGAGAAAATATGGTACAACAGTGACATTGCCAAGAACTGGAGCTCCCTCCAAAATTGATGAAAAGACGAGAAGAAAACTGGTCTGGGAGGCTACCAAGAGGCCTACAGCAACATTAAAGGAGCTGCATGAATATCTGGCAAGTACTGGCTGTGTGGTACATGTGACAACAATCTCCTGTATTCTTCATATGTCTGGGCTATGGGTTAGAGTGGCAAGACGAAAGCCTTTTCTTACGAAGAAAAACATCCAAGCCAGGCTACATTTTGCAAAGACACATCTGAAGTCTCCCAAAAGCATGTGGGAAAAGGTGTTATGGTCTGATGAAACCAAGGTTGAACTTTTTGGCCATAATTCCAAAAGATATGTTTGGCGCAAAAACAACACTGCACATCACCAAAAGAACACCATACCCACAGTGAAGCATGGTGGTGGCAGCATCATGTTTTGGGGCTGTTTTTCTTCAGCTGGAACTGGGGCCTTTGTTATGATAGAGGGAATTATGAACAGTTCCAAATATCAGTCAATATTGGCACAAAACCTTCAGGCTTCTGCTAGAAAGCTGAACATGAAGAGGAACTTCATCTTTCAGCATGACAATGACCCAAAGCATACATCCAAATCAACAAAGGAATGGCTTCACCAGAAGAAGATTACAGTTTTGGAATGGCCCAGCCAGAGCCCAGACCTGAATCCGATTGAAAATCTGTGGGGTGATCTGAAGAGGGCTGTGCACAGGAGATGCCCTCACAATCTGACAGATTTGGAGTGTTTTTGCAAAGAAGAATGGGCAAATCTTCCCAAGTCAAAATGTGCCATGCTGATAGACTCATAACCAAAAAGACTGAGTGCTGTAATAAAATCACAAGGTGCTTCATAAAAGTATTAGTTTAAGGGTGTGCATACTTATGCATCCATATTATTTTATTTTTATATTTTTTCTTCCCTCTACCTAAAAGATTTCAGTTTGTTTTTCAATTGAGTTGTACAGTTTATAGGTCACATTAAAGGTGGAAAAAGTTCTGAAATGATTTATCTTTGTCTCATTTTTTTACAGCACAGAAACCTGACATTTTAACAGGGGTGTGTAGACTTTTTATATCCACTGTATCTATCTATCTATCTGTAACGGATCTCCTAGCACCCCGACTGGGTACCTCCGTTGATGGACGCGTCCTAGCTTGCGCCGAGGACTACAAGCACCGCACCGGACACCACAACTACCACAGACTCCACAACCGCCGTAGCTTAACTGGAGCCGCGCCGTCTTCCTTCCACCCTGTATGAATCTCCAGTATCCAGGACCGTGTGGGGAAGACCTCTCCTCCAAGGAGAGTACATCAGGAACAAGAGTTCAGTAGTTAAAGCTCAAGAGAGTATGCAGCGCATAGCAATCCCCAGTGTGATATAGCAATTCCCTCCAAGAACGAGACAAGGCTACGTTTTGCAGGGTCAAGTAGAACTCTCTTGCTGGCACACCCAGCCTGGTTTTTATTATAGTCAGGTACAAACAGAACACACCCCGGGGGGAGGTATAGAACAACCAATAACACAATAGTAACGCCCACAGTTTCCCTCCCCTCTGCTTGGGAGATAATTGAGTTTCTTACTGTATCTACTCAATTATCTCCCAGCTAAAACTTACACATTTTTATACATTTTTATAACTTTATGATTTTACATAGTACATAAATAAAACTTAAATTTTTATGAACAACATAAATTGTGGAACAACATATTAAAAAATGGCATGAATCAGACCAGGGGTTCAAACGTTAGTAAAAGTATCTTTTGGGCCCTGGCTCAAACAGGTTTTACAGAGGCCTCTGTACTGGAGACAATGGGGAAAGTAATCCAATTATCCAGGGATAGAGGCAGACTCCATTGAGCACATGGTTGCAAAAAGACATAAACCACTTTAAAATACATAAAGTCACCTTTTACACATAACACACAGATATTTCACATATCCCCAGATAGCTGGGATCTGAGTGCACAAAACTACCGAATAGCGCTCAGATCCTCTTCACACAGTTAAATTGCCATGTAGCTAAAGTCTTTCCCATAGTCTTTCATTATATGAATGGGCTCCATGGCATAGCTTTCTGGGGTATCACCGCTCACACAGCGCAAGTACCGAATGACCCCACTGTATTTAAAGGGCCAGAATGAGTGACATACACTCTGGTATGGCCGAATACTGTTTTTAAAGGGCAATATGTCCCAGGGCCATAGTCGTAGGGCAGGAGGCTGGCAATAAGTCCTCTCCAAGACAAAGTGGCGAAGGGCACTTCGTCACACTATCTATCTATCTATCTATCTATCTATCTATCTATCTATCTATCTATCTATATACATTATCTATCTATTATCTATCTATCTATCTATCTAGTTACATATTTACCTAGTGATTAAGGTTGAAAAAAGTATTTCAGTCCGTCAAGTTCAACCTTTTAAGATCTCCTCTGATCTGCAATATGCAGATAAGTTATTAGTATAAATATAGTATAGTATTTGAGGTTGAATAAAGACTGTTAGTCCATCAAGTTCAACCTTTTTAGATCTTTTTAGATCTTTTTAATATGTGGACTATTTGTTATTAATTGTTAATTGATCCAGAGGAAGGCAAACAGAAAAAAAACCCTATTGAAACTTTGCCAATTGTCTCATAAGGGAAAAAAAAGCAAAATTCCTTCCTGACTTCAGAAACTGGCGATCAGATTTCTCCCTGGATCAATATTCCTTCGCTAGTAATCTTGGATAAACTTGAATGCCCTCTTTATTTAAAAATATATCTAACCCTTTTTTAAGTTATCTATCGAATTTGCTGTTACCACCTCTTTTGGTAGAGAATTCCACAGTTTAACCACCCTAACTGTGAAGAACCCTTTTCTTTCTTTAAGGTAAAATCTTTCTTCCTCTAACCTCAACGGATGTCCTCTTGTCAGTTGAAAATCTCTTGCTACAAAAAGTTCACTTGACAGCCTTATATTGACCCTGGATGTATTTATATAACGTAATCATATCTCCTCGTAGACGCCTTTTTTCTAGCGAAAATAATTTTAATTTGGTTAGTTTTTGTACATAACTTAGCCCCTCCATTCCCCTTATTAGTTTTGTTGCCCTTCTCTGTACTATTTCCTTCTTTGTAATATGTCCTTTTTATGAATTGCTGTCCAAAATTGTCCTCTATATTCCAAATGAGGGTGTACTAGAGATTTGTATAGAGGTAGAATTATATTTGCTTCCCTTGCTTCTATACCCTTCCTAATACATGCTAATATTTTACTTGCCTTTGCAGCTGCTGCTTGGCATTCAGCACTGTTACCTAAGTGGTCGTCCACTAGTACTCCCAAATCCCTTTCAATATCTGATACCCCTAGATTTGCTCCATTAAGATTATAGATTGCATGGCTATTTTTCCTTCCCAAATGCATAACCTTGCATTTTATTTGTATTAAATCTCATCTGCCATTTAGCCGGCCATTTCTCTAATTTATGCAAATCCCTTTGTAGGGAAAGCACATCATTATCTGATTTAATTACCTTGCACAACTTAGTGTCATCAGCAAAAATGGAGACACTACTTTCGAGTCCTACTTCTACGTCATTAATAAATATGTTAAAAAGTAGAGGACCTAATACTGAACCTTGAGGAACCCCACTTACCACTTTAGTCTACTCAGAGTATGTTCCATTTACAACAACCCCTTGCTTCCTGTCTTTTAGCCAGCTCTCGAACCATGAGCAGATATTTACTGTAATTCCCGTATCCCTTAGTTTGCTCAAAAGTTCCCATGTGGCACTGTATCAAAAGCCTTTGCAAAATCCAAAAAGACTACATCCACTGAGTTGCCCTGATCCAAGTTCCTACTAACCTCCTCATAGAAACTAATTAGATTGGTCTGACATGACCTATCCTTCATAAATCCATGTTGACTGCTACCTATGATCTTGTTCAAATAGACATATTCTTGTATTATGTCCCTTATTAACCCTTCTAAAAGCTTCCCAACTACAGATGTGAGGCTCACTGGTCTATAATTCCCCGGATTTGCTCTAGATCCCTTCTTAAATATAGGTATCACCTCAGCTTTTCTCCAGTCATCTGGTAGAGACCCTGTGGCGAGTGAGTCTTGAAAGATTAGATATAATGGTTTGGCTATTACAGAACCCAGTTCCCTTAGTACCCGCGGATGTATTCCATCAGGACCTGGGGCTTTATTAACATTTATTTTCTTCAATCTCTTTTGGATTTCTTCCTGCGTTAACCAATTATTTAGTGAAGGTAGTGTAGCCCCATTTTGTTGCAGTGCCCCAACCACTGGTACCTCCCTTGTGTATACCGAAGAAAAGAACCTATTTAGCTCATCTGCCTTTTCCTGGTCACTAATTATCAGACGGCCTGTGTCACATTGTAATGTTCCTATAGCTCCTCGCCTTCTTCCCATTAATATATTTAAAAAATATTTTAGGGTTAGTCTTACTCTCTTTTGCAACTGACTTCTAATAGCCCTTTTGCAAGCCTTGTTGATTTCCTTATAGTCACATAAAGCTGCCTCTGTTCGCCCTTCTTCTTGTATAATTTAAATGCATGTTTCTTTTTGCTTATCATGATCTTTAAGTCATTGTTAAGCCACATGGGATGTGATTTACTCCTATTCATTTTATTTCCACATGGTACATGCCGATGAGTATGTTTATTTAGTAAGGATTTGAATGTTGTCCATTTATTTTCAGTATTTTCCCTTGCAAGTTCTTTATCCAAGTCTATATGTAGTTTTGCTGCCCGTAGCCCATTAAAGTTAGCCCTTTTAAAATTTAGAGTTTTTGTTGGCCCCTTACAACTTTGTTCCCCAACGGTTCCCCTATTTTAACATTTGATACTATATCAATATTGTTTGTGATGACTAAATCTAAGATAGCTTCATTTCTAGTAGGTTCTTGTATTACCTGGGCCAGATAATGATCCCTGAGTGTACTCAAGAACCTGCTCCCCTTAGCTGAACTGCTGGTCTCATTTATCCAGTTTATTTCAGGGTAATCACAATCTCCCATTATTAGAACTTGCCCATGCTTAGCTGCATTTCCAATCTGTAACAATAATTGTATTTCCTCACTTTCAGCTATATTTGGGGGTTTATAGCATACTCCCACCAATATGCGTTTAGAATTAGCTCCTCCACTATTTAGCTCAACCCAGAAAGATTCAATGATGCCGTTAGTGCCAGCATAAATATCTTCTCTGACTATAGGCTTAAATTTAGGCTTAACATACAGACAAATTCCTCCTCCTCTTTTACCATTGCTTCTATATTTCCTAAATAAGTTATAATCATCCAAATTAACAGTCCAGTCATGAGATTCATCCCACCGTGTTTCAGTAATGCCTATTATGTCTCATTTTTCTTGTACTGCTAATATTTCTAGCTCGCCCAAACTTCTTGCGTTAGCAATCATACACTTTATGTTGCTATGGCTCTGCTGATGTGAAGTGCCTGCCACTGTATTTGAGGCCCCTATTAATACCTCCCTACTGCCTATTGTAACCCTCCCCTCTTCTCCTCCCCCATGGGTAAATAATTCATCCTTTTCCCTCTCTACCCCAATACTTCTATATAGTCCCCCACCCCACCTACAAGTTTAAAACTCACCCAGCTTTTCTACCATCCTATCCCCTAGCACAAAATCGCCCTCATCATTAAGGTGCAATCCATCCCTGCTATAGAGATTGTACCCAAGTGAGAAGTCAGCCCAGTGCTCTAAAAACCCAAAACCCTCTGCACTGCACCACTTTTTTAGCCATGCATTAACCTCCCTAAGCTCCTTCTGCCTCCCTGGGCTAGCACATGGCACTGGTAGTATCTCAGAAAATACTACCTTGGAGGACCTTGCTTTCAGCTTATTTCCTAGTTCTTTAAAATCATTCTTTAGGACACTCCATCTTCCACTTACTTTGTCTGATGAAAGATGCCTAGTGTACATAGACAAACATTCATAAATGACTAAAGATAGAAGGTCCCGTGATCCTTGGGGGATCCTCATAGGCTTAAGCTAAGTTGATGCCCCAAAACTGGCTAAGATTCCCTATTTCCATAAGAGTATTATCTAGTAAGGGGCCGGCTCTGTTAGCCAAGGGTCGACTGTCTTCACATACCACACAGCTGGGCAGGTATGATTTGACTGACCCCTGTATCAAACCATATAATTAATGACCTTGTTTGTTATTATTTTATTCAGTTTTTACAGCACATATATCTCTGGGGAATGTAGATATTATCCCCCAGACAGATAGGAAGCGCTGAGAATGCTGGGAATGTCCTGTGCGCCTCAGATACGCATCTCCAGCAGCAGGTAGAGGGACCAGACTATGAATCCAAAGTGGGAGGAAGCTGATAAAGTGGAAAAGCAGAGCAAATAAAAACATGCCAGTGATCCAGCCCTGCCAGCCCAGCTCAGCGCCCCTTACACACACATGTCACACGTTTCCTGAACATGACACTCGCTGCCCTCTGATGTGGCTCCAGACACCGCCATATTGATGTTACTGCTGACTCTGCACAATGTGGCTCATCTGGCCCTTAGATACCACAAGCAGAGTATCCATACAAACAAACACGGCACGTCAGGGCTTATGTGCTTCTGGGTATTCTGACCGTGTCACTTTTTCCTTATGGAAAGTTCATTGTTTTCTGGATAATAAGGAAAACATTTTGAAAATGTAAATTACTTGTATATCCTACAAACAATGGTAAAATACATCATCATTATCTATCTATCTATCTATCTATCTATCTATCTATCTATCTATCTATCTATCTATCCATCTATCTATCTATCTATCTATCTATCTATCTATCTATCTATCCATGTCATATCTATCTATCTATCTATCTATCTATCTATCTATCTATCTATCTATCCATGTCATATCTATCTATCTATCTATCTATCTGTGTCCACAGTGCATGGTATCAGTAGATGAGTTGGGGTAGCATGCAAGGAAGAGTTCCCTGGTGGTCTAGTGGTTAGGATTCTGTGCTTTCACCACTGTGACCTGGGTTCAATTCCAGTCAGAAAGCAAGAGGTTACAACACCGTGAAGCCATGCAGGATTGTGCCTAGTCAGTACTTGGATGGGAGATCACCTGGGATTACCAGGAGCTGCATGCTAGAGAATGAACTGGCAACCGCACTCCAGTATCTCTGAAATGAATACCAAGTAAGTCAGCATGGTGTGCTGCAGTCCATGAGTTCACAAAGATTTGGACATGACTGAACAACGCAAACACAACACAGTACACCATGCATGGCAGGAGGAATGTTACCCTATTGCCCCTGGGGTGATTACAGAGCCTGGTGAACCATCAATTCCTAACATTGAATGGTTACTCCACTCACCTGGCAGTGCTTGGGGGTCTCCTGGTACAAGACCCCGGGGGTCCCACATCCTCAGTGCTCTGTTTTAAATAAACTAAAATGAATGTTGGTCAAAATATTTTTAGAATGTTAAAAAATAAAAACAACCTTTAATTAATCACCTATTATATTGCAATTATACATTGTCATGTCTCAACTTCCAAGACTTCTTCCCGATTTAAAGGCACATAAGCAAAGTCACTTGTCTGTGGTATAAAAGTGCAAATAGCAATTCACTGAGTATCAATGAGCTAATACTATTACTACACGTGGAAGCCTTGATAAAAAAAATCATTTTGACAAACAAGAGTAATTAGTTCAGTAACAAACGAGTCTCTGATAGACAATGAGCACAGAGGGAAGATCCGGCTGGAGACTGAATACCTTTCTCTTAAAAGCTTTTTGGCAAGGAATTTGAACAAGAAACTCCCTTTTAAGAAACCCATTAAGAACCAGAACTGTGGCATTATAGAGCATTACTGAGCATGACAGTGCTGTATTGAAAAGCAATGAGTGACAAGAAGTTGGCTTTAGCATGGGTCAAGTCTTTAAGACATCTGGAATGATTGCTTGGGTTAAAAAGGTAAAGGATAAGATTGATGAGAATTCATGGAACAGATATAATAAATCATGGGTATTAGAAATGGAAATTATTTTTGTACATTTATTTAAAATTTGAAAAAACTGAAATGAAATGTAAGTCAATAGGTAAATCAGACCACCCAGGTAGTTTTATTTCGATACATTTCATAGAATGTAATGATAACAGTTTTATTGTATCACTGAAGTGTTACAGTTACATAGTTAAATAGTTACATAATAATTAAGGTTTAAAAAAGACTTTCAGTCCATCAAGTTCAACCTTTTAAGATCTCCGCTGATCTGCAATATGCAGATTAAATATTAATTAATTAGTTGTTAATTCATAATTAATCAATTTTTTTAATTATTAATTAATCTAGAGGAAGGTAAACAGAAAAAAACAAAACAAGTGAGACTCAAGGGGGAAAAAAAATTAATTCCTTCCTGACCCCAGATACTGGCGATCGGATTTCTCCCTGGATCAATACCCTCTCTCTAATTATCCAGGATAACCGTGAATTCCCTTTTTAATTAGAAATAAATCCAGTCCCCTTTTAAAGTTATCTATCGAATCTGCTGTCACCACCTCCTCTGGTAGAGAATTCCACAGATTAACCACCCTTACTGTGAAGAACCCTTTTATTTCTTTAAGGTGGAATCTTTTTACTTCTAACCTCAGTTTGCACAATAGTCTCCCATGTGGCACGGTATCAAAAGCCTTTGCAAAATCCAAATACCCTACATCCATTGAGTTGCCTTGATCCAGATTCCTACTAACCTCCTCATAGAAACTAATTTGATTGGTCTGACATGACCTATCCCTCATAAATCCACTTTGACTCCTACTTATAATCCTGTTCAAATAGACATATTCTTGTATATTATCCCTTATTAACCCTTCTAAAAGCTTCCCCACTACAGATGTGAGGCTCACTGGTCTATAATTCCCCAGATTTGCTCTTGCTCCCTTCTTAAATATAGGTATCACCTCTGCTTTTCTCCAGTCATCTGGTAGAGACCCTGTGTTGAGTAAATCTTGAAAAATTAGATATAATGGTTTGGCTATTACAGAACCCAGCTCCCTCAGTACCCGTGGATGTATTCCATCAGGACCCGGGGCTTTATTAACATTTATTTTTCCAACCTCTTTTGTATTTCTTCCTGTGTTAACCAATTATACTCCTATGAAGAACTTGATTTAACAATGTGTTTGGAAACATTATCTACTTTACTATCAACCTCTCACCTTACCACATGTCCTCATGATCCTATTCCATCACAGCTAATCCCTCCCCTATCCACCACACTTATCCCAGCTCTCACACATCTATTCAACCTCTCCCTAAACACTGGCAAGTTTCCATCCTCCTTAAAACATGCCACAGTTACACCCATTCTCAAGAAGCCCTCTTCTGACCCAGCTTCTGCCTCCAACTATCGCCCTATCTCACTACTTCCCCTTGCGTCTAAACTCCTTGAGCGGCTTGTTTACAATCGCCTCACTCAATTTATTTCCTCCAATTCCCTACTTGACCCCTTCCAATCTGGCTTCCGGTCCCAACACTCTACAGAAACAGCCCTTACAAAAGTCACTAATGACTTGCTAACCGCCAAATCAAAGGGTCACTACTCTATTCTAATTCTCCTGGATCTCTCTGCTGCCTTCGATACAGTTGACCACCCTCTTCTAATCCAAACGCTCCGCTCTTTTGGCATCCAGGACACAGCTCTTTCATGGTTCACATCCTATCTTAAAGATCGTACATTTAGTGTCTCCTTCTCTGGCACCTCTTCTTCACCTCTCCCTCTGTCTGTTGGCGTTCCCCAAGGTTCTGTCCTAGGCCCCCTCCTCTTCTCCATCTACACCTCCTCCCTTGGCACCCTTATAAAATCCTTTGGATTTCAGTATCATCTCTATGCAGATGATACTCAAATCTACCTCTCTGCACCCGATCTATCCCCCTCTCTTTTAGCTCAAGTTTCCAACTGCCTCTCTAGCATATCCTCCTGGATGTCCACCCGTCAACTCAAACTCAACATGTCTAAAACTGAACTTCTAATCTTTCCACCCTCTACTACAGCTTCCACACCTCAAATATCTCTAACTGTTGACAACACCATCATCGCCCCTACCTCCCAGGCCCGTTGTCTTGGGGTTCTACTGGATCCCGCCCTCTCTTTTATTCCTCACATCCAAGCAATAACAAAATCATGTCAGTTTCACCTAAAAAACATCTCCAAAATTCGTCATTATCTTACAGAAGACACAGCTAAAATTCTAATTCACTCTCTCATCATCTCTCGACTCGACTACTGCAATTCCCTCCTTGCTGGCCTCCCCATCTCTCGTCTGTCTCCCCTCCAATCCATAATGAACGCCTCCGCTAGACTCATCTTCAATACCAAACGATCAGTGTCTGCAGCCCCTCTCTGTCAATCACTCCACTGGCTTCCCATAGCTTCCCGAATCAAATTTAAAATCATGACCCTAACACATAAAGCCCTCAACAACAGTGCACCCCCTTATATCTCTGCTCTTGTTTCAAAATACTCTCCCAACCGGCCCCTTCGTTCTGCTAACGACCTTCTTCTTTCCTCCTCTCTCATCACCTCCTCTCACTCCCGTCTTCAAGACTTTTCTCGTGCTTCCCCATCCATTTGGAACTCCTTGCCCCGCTCCATTAGATTATCTTCCTGCCTCAAAACCTTTAAGAAATTATTGAAAACACACCTGTTTAAAAAATCTTATCATCTTCAGCCTTAACATGTACAACTGAACATTCCACAGCTTAATAACACTCCCACCCACAATCTACAGTACAACACACAGACCCCTCCACTTTACTGAACCAATTGCTTTCAATTGTATTTGTCACCCTCTTGTATCACACCTAAACCCTTAGATTGTAAGTTTGCGAGTTTTCAATCTTGTGTCAGGCCTTGGAAACAAGCTCTATGTACATTTGATTTTATGCTCAAAAACAGGGCCCTCCATTCTTTACAAGGTGTTTAATTTGTTTTCTGCTATGTACTCAACCCCTGTACAGCGCTACGGAATATGTTGGCGCGATATAAATAAAGATAATAATAATAATAATAATAATAAACATTAAACTTATTAAATTCAGCCTTTAAGTTTCAACTATTATATTCAACATTACTTTATGGGCAGCAGACATTTTATTTTGTTCCTAACATGATTATACATATGTAAGAGGCATGGGAATAACCTTGGATTCAGATATCATCTCTATCTAGTTCTACTAAAATGCAGACACCGTGACCAGCCACAAACAGAACCTCATATCGGAACAAATCCATGATATCCAAGATGGGTTTCCCTTTGACAAAAGCAGCAAAAAGGTCCTTTAAAAATGTTTTTAAAAAAATTGAACAATGTGAGGGATATCTGTCCCCAACTATCCATTTAACTATCTATCTATCTATCTATCTATCTATCTATCTATCTATCTATCTATCTATCTATCTATCTATCTATGTAATATAGGTGTGAGAAGGTATCTATTGGTCTAACTACATATGTCTCTATATAACTATCTATCTACAGGTAAAATTAAGAGAAAGCGACAGAGAGCTGGAGTATGGTCTCTGGTGTACTATGCATTTGCATGTCTCTGCTCAGCTTCCCAGAATGCACGGCAATAACAGTTTTTCTTGGAATTCTGAGTTGGAAATGTTTTTTTTTTTCACTTGTTTTAGACATTCAAATGTGAACACAGATGTACTATTTATTTACTATATATATGTATACAGTGCCTTGCAAAAGTATTCACCCCCTTGACTGTTTACCTATTTTGTTACATTACAGCTTTAAGTTCAATGTCTTGTTAATCTGAATCTAATTTGATGGATCAGAACACAATAGTCTAAGTTGATGAAATGAAATGAGAAAAATATATACATAAAACTATTTTTTAGAAATAGAGAAACAGAAAATTGGCATGTGCATATGTATTCACCTCCTTTGTTATGAAGCCCATAAAAAGCTCTGGTGCAACCAATTACCTTAAGAAGTCACATAATTAGTGAAATGATGTCCACCTGTGTGCAATCTAAGTGTCACATGATCTGTCATTACATATACACCCCTTTTTTTTAAAGGCCCCAGAAGCTGCAACACCTAAGCAAGAGGCACCACTAACCAAACACTGCCACGAAGACCAAGGAACTCTCCAAACAAGTAAGGGACAATGTTGTTGAGAAGTACAAGTCAGGGTTTTGGTTATAATAAATATCCAAATCTTTGATGATCCCCAGGAGCACCATCAAATCTATCATAACCAAATGGAAAGAACATGGCACAACAGCAAACCTGCCAAGAGACGGCCGCCCACCAAAACTCACGGACCGGGCAAGGAGGGCATTAATCAGAGAGGCAGCACAGAGGCCTAAGATAACCCTGGAGGAGCTGCAGAGTTCAGCAGCAGAGACTGGAGTATCTGTACATAGGACGACAATACGCCGTACGCTCCATAGAGTTGGGCTTTATGGCAGAGTGACCAGAAGAAAGCCATTACTTTCAGCAAAAAACAAAATGGCACGTTTTGAGTTTGCGAAAAGGCATGTGGGAGACTCCCAAAATGTATGGAGGAAGGTGCTCTGGTTTGATGAGACTAAAATTGAACTTTTCGGCCATCAAAGAAAACGCTATGTCTGGCGCAAACCCAACACATCACATTACCCAAAGAACACCATCCCCACAGTGAAACATGGCGGTGGCAGCATCATGCTGTGGGGATGTTTTTCAGCAGCCGGGACTGGGAAACTGGTCAGAGTTGAGGGAAAGATGGATGGTGCTAAATACAGGGATATTCTTGAGCAAAACCTGTACGACTCTGTGCGTGATTTGAGGCTAGGACGGAGGGTCACCTTCCAGCAGGACAATGACCCCAAACACTCTGCTAAAGCAACACTTGGGGGGTTTAAGGGGAAACATGTAAATGTGTTGGAATGGCCGAGTCACAGCCCAGACCTCAATCCAATAGAACATCTGTGGTCAGACTTAAAGATTGCTGTTCACAAGCGTAAACCATCCAACTTGAAGGAGCTGGATCAGTTTTGCAAGAAGGAATGGGCAAAAATCCTATTGGTAAGATGTGGCGAGCGCATAGAGACTTATCCAAAGCGACTTGGAGCTGTGATTGCCGCAAATGGTGGCTCTACAGACTATTGACTTTAGGGGGGGTGAATAGTTATGCACATTGACTTTTTCTGTTATTTTGTCCTATTTGTTGTTTAAAAAAAAAAAACACCTTCAAAGTTGTGGGCATGTTCTGTAAATTAAAATAAATGTTGCAAGGCACTGTGTGCATATATATATATATATATATATATATATATATATACATAGACTAATATATCAATGTATACATATATTTACATATATATATATTGACAAGTGATGAGTCTATTAGTTGGGGTTTTATCCAGCTGTCCATCTCGTTTCTAGAGCATATTAACCCCTTGCCTGACACCCGCTGTGTAACTTTCATCTCACACCTAGAAAAGAAGATACTTTGCAATCCCCAAACAGCAGGAGTCTGCAGATTTAAGGCGATCTGATCCATCAGTCCTGCTATGTGCGATGTGCTGCTGAGAACAAGTAACTCTCGCAGTGCTGGAGCTCTCTGGATCTGATTAACAGACAAGCTGTTCCCATACTGTCCTTTCATGGGAAATTAACCCCTTCTGGGATGCAAGTTAGACCTGAATGAAGTAGCAAATCAGTACTTTGTAATCTCTTTTTATTTGTAATGCATTATAATAAAATTATTATTATTATGCTTTATTTGTAACGTGCCAACATATTCCGTAGCGATGTACAGGGGTTAAGTACAAGACTGAAGACAAGGCAGAATAATGGAGGGTCCTGTTATTGAGCTTTAAATCAAACTTACTCATGGCGTTATCATTACCGCTGCTCTACAGAAATAATACATTATAGAAAAAGACATATATCTCATCAGACACATTGGGCAATATCAGACCCTCTGGGCCCGGATCCAGGCTGCATTATAGAATATCAGTATATAAGTACATATAAGTATATAAGTACAGGGAAATAAATGAAAATGTTTGAACCACTGACTGATTTCTATGTACTGACAATAAGGTAACCCAGAAACATAGCAACATAGATCTGATAGCAGATAAGAAACAAAATCACACATCTAGTCTGCCCATTCTATCTACCTAGAAATCTTGGCTTAATTAAACCCGTGGATAGCATTATGTTTAGTCCAGGCATGCTTACAATCTATAACTGTGTTTGATCTTGGCACTTTCTACTTATCTACTGCTGTTATTGTTTATTAGTTCAGTTGTGTCTGATTCTCCGTGACCCTATAGACTGCAGCATGCCAGAGACATCTTGTGTCTGGTTGTGCTTATCAATAAGGTTTTCATGGTAAAGATATTGGCGTTGGTTGACAGTTTCTTCTCCAGTGGACCATAATTTGTATGACAATTTTGGGTGATCCTACATGGTATATCTCACAGCTTCATTGAAGTACACAAACCCCTTCCCCATGACAAGGTGGCGATCCAGAAGGGGACTTTTCTCCTACTCTTTTGGATAATGTAGTGTTATACTATCCCTCAGGAACTAGCCTGGGCTTTACTGAAGTGAAAGACATGGCTCCTAACCCTGGTCCACAAGACACCCCAACAGGCAAGGCTTTAGGCACTCCCATCTTAAGGGCTTCAGGGCCATGACCACCTTTACCGTGTCCTGCCAGAATGTCCCTGGAGACTGCAACAATGTTCTCCAACATCACCATGCCACCAACCACCTGGGGTAGCTTACAGCCACTGGCCACTCTAGGGCCCATCAAACAAGATTCCAAGCTAAAGACCACGAAAGACCCCTCTGGCCTTACACTACTGCAGTTGACTTCTTCCATTCATATGTGGGTGGAAGGAGGTAGGTGTCAAATACAAAAAAAAAATTATTTAGTTTCCAATCTTGCTATGTGGTTTAGTGACAGCACTGTGTACATTTCATTTTAAGCGCAAAGTCAGGACCCTCCATTCTTTTTTCTTCATTGTGTAATATTAATTTGACATCAACTTACCCCCCATATGGAATATGTTAGCGCGTTACAAATAAAGGAAATAATAATTATAATAATTATTTAACAAATCCTCTCTCTCCTCCTATCACTGTACTGAGGCCAGACAAGATGCAACATTCTATATTCAAACTAAATCGTCAAAAATGACAACAAATTCTAACTTAGTTCAATGTCCATTAATTACACAAATACTAGTGTTGTTAGTTTGTTACATACTTTACAAACATGAGTTTTTTTTCCTAAAATACAGTAAATTTAGACTTAAAATAGATAAAATAGATAAAGAAAACACAGGATTTTGAGTTTCTGCCAAAAAGCACTAGTGTTGGGTAGTGACGGATAACTTGCTGGTGTTTGAAGTGGGAACGGCAGGTATACAGATATATCATATAACTCATTAGGGAGAGGAATAATTTACAAATATAAGCCCCATAACAAGATCCTACTGTACAGAGCTGGGTCCGCGGGGACATTGCTGTAAGTCAGTGTTTTGTTCCAAATTGTATATTTTATTCCAAATATTTAGGGAATTTGAGTACTTTTGGCTCAGATTTGTAGGTCTCTGATGTAAGTTATGATTTATTTATAGCCTTAATGCAAATGAAATAAGACCTAAATCAAAGGATTTAAAAAAAAAAATATTTGAGATTAATCCAAACTAGGAAATTTAGGACTAAGAACATTTGCAATTAATCAAATCTGATACTTTCCCTGGGAATTATTACACACTAGTGACTGATATCATTCATTAAAAGTCGTTTATTAACCTTGCAGTAAATTGTGTTAATATTATGTGAGTACAACATAGGATAATAGTGGAGTGCAACTATCATACATGTTCCAAATTGCTAATATTATTAAAATATTTTGACATGAAATAGAGGGGGGGGGGGGGTGCAGCTAAACAAGCAAAGCAATGGCTGCCCCAAGAATGGATGCATATAACTCATCAAGTCTGGTTATAGTATCAAATGGGATCAATAATTGAATTATTTATAGATATTATATTGTCATTGGTTTTATACCATAGAAGCAGCATAGATAAAGAGGATCGAGCCACACAACCAATGATCATTTTTATGGGACCAGCTAATCAAGTGAATGGGACTGAGCTGAAACAACTCCTAAAAGAAACAAGCTGCTGCAGGGTCTTCCAACAGCTACATACACATTTTGCGCAAGCAATTTATCTGATGAACCAATCTTGACATTTTTTAAACAATAACACAACAATATGCATGATTTATTCTATTACAAATCTGACGGCAATGTTTGCTGCAGCATTTTTTCATTTAAACACTGGCCGCCGCGAAACGATGCCGCCAGTTCCCATATTTGTTAGTAGCATCACTATGCCTTTGTTAGGCACTGCTCTGTTGGTTTAAAGATTTGTCTGTGCAATCATGTTACTTACTCAGCAATTACAGGCCATTGAGTATCAATATGCTGATATAATTTAACCAACTGGTTCTATATCAGTTTCAGGGTTCTAGATGAAGGTCTACTTAAAATTTCTTTTTATAAAAGTGGATATTTTTTAAATTTTTTAAAATTTTTTGAGATTTACCACTTTAAAGAGAACACTATGATAATAGTTACTAATATATTATTTTCTTAGAGTAATGACCAGTTCCTTAGGCATTGTGGTCACATAGGTACTTTTTGATACATATGAGGGTTGTTTAGTAAGCTTGTGGAGCTATATGCCATCCAGATATAAAGTTCCCTTTGAGGGACATAGGCTTCTCCTCTATTCCACATTATATACCAGCAATGGTACTAATTATTACTTGTGAATACATTTAAAGGGTAACTAAAAGTTCTGGTCCTTAAGTGGTCTCTAATAGAGGCATTTTTTTCAATTTTATATTCATCCTAATAAAAGTTCCATGTTTTAATTGTTTATACATTGGTACATTGGTGTTAGGCACCGGGACTTTGTCCAGAGGTTGTCTTATATTTTGTATATTGAGAACTGGACTCATAGATCTATATGGATTCCCATGTTAAGTAGCCTGTGCACCATTTGCATGTCACTGCCCAGAATCCTTAGCTACTGTTTAATGAGAAGTTCTTTGGGGGGAAACAAACACTTCACTTAGCATCCAGATTCTTCCCTTCTGTACCCTTCTCCTTTCTGCCATTATGTCTTTCAAGAAATGCCAACCTATACTTATGTATAGTGCTACAGAATATCTTCTCACTTCCAGTGTCTCATGCTGTTAGCAAACAGACAATGACATGCTTTATGTTTGAGCAGCATGTGTACAAGATGGCAGCCCTCTTGAGAGAGAACAGGAAGAAAGAATGAGGTTCCTTTAACTGAGAATATGGAGCTTCATAGAGGTAAATGAAGTGGAGATTTTTTATCACAAGTATTTTGAGGATTACATTAAGTGAGTAACCTAAATATATGACTGTGTGTATATATCGCTAGGCCCAAGCCCTTCTTCCCAGTCATCCTTTGACTACCAGTGAAGTCTTCTCTGTGTTTCTTGCGGTTCTTTCAGTAACTAAGGAAGTGAAGCTTTTATATAAAATTGGAGCAGGTGCTCCCAATAAAGAGAATTCTTAACCCTGCTCATATTTATTTGGATTGTGCCTATGTCTGGGCAGGCGGCCATAGCTTCAGTTTCAGCCTCCTTGGCTCGATGGAGAGACCGAGCCCTGATCTCTGTGAAAATGTGGAAATAAATGTGAAAGTCAGATCTGCGCAGATTTCAGGCGATTTGCCGGTAAAGCTTTTGTGATATTTTGTTAACCTCAATATCTAAACAACTCAGAACATTTTTTAAGCTTATTCAGATGGAAACGGACACTTTCACAGATGGATTTGCTTTTTTACCAATTAACTAAAGCTACTCTCCTTCTCATATATACCACCTCAGACAGAGACCCCGTAATAGTGGCTTCAGGCAAACATGATTAAACAGACACTGTTGTGATAAAACAAGTCATGGCCCTTTAAACCTGTTCATAATGTAAATATAGGCATACTAGCCCAATTATATAAGGTTATGAATTATTACTACTTTGTAAATGGCCATTTACCTCACTTTAAGTGCTCATCGTGGTGTAAAAGAGCACAAGATTGTATGCTAAAATAATCTATTTTTTTAATTACACTAAATACAGTTAAAAATCTAAAGTTTTAATTTTTTTTACAAATTCAGTTGTATGAGTAATAACAGATAGCAGAGGCATGCTTTGAGGACAGTGATTGATAGCAGTTTTCCCTGAACTCAGAAATGCACTGAAAAGTTAACCTATAACTGGCCTGTTTAGGTGAATCCAGCACTCCATGCTCTGCACAGATGGTTAACACTTTTTTTTTTATCTTTTACTCACTGTACGGAGCTGAAGCTGCGAGTCTGGCAGTGGGCAGTCACTGACACATATAAACACAGATTTCACTTTATTGGACTCTCAGCGAAAAATGCACGTATTTCAAAAATTAAAAAAAGTATTTCAACATGACTTTAGGAGATCTTTACTGTGATGTGTCCAAATTGTGCTAAATTAAGTGGCCCATTAACTTCCCTCTGCTTGCTTCTGCTGTCATACTTAATCACCCAGAGCATGTCATGTATGTGTAGAGCAAGTTGTGAAGCTCCATATTCCATCTTTTCATTCAAGTACATGAATCTTCCTTTTGGTCCACACAGTCATGTGGTACATCTGCCCACCCACCATGCACAGTGACATGTTCTGAGGGATACTCTGAGGGAAAGAGGTGAATATGACAGCCCCTAGAGTCAAGCAGAGCGAAATTAAAAAAAACAAATATACTAGCGACTTGCTTGTCAAAAATAATGGCATGATACAGTGTTATATACATTGTGTTCCCCCCTCCCTCCTGTCTCGTTCCCCCCTCACCCTCCCCTGTCTCTCTTGCCCCCTCTCCTTCCCCTGTGTCTCCTTCCCGCTCTCCCTCCCCTGTTTCTCCTCCCCCCTCTCCCTCCCCTTTGTCTCCTTTCCCCCTCTCCCATGCCTCCTTCCCTCTCTCCCTCTCCTTTTCCCCTCTTTCCCTCTCCCTCCCTGTGCCCATTTCCCCTCTCTCCCTCCCTTGTGTCTCTTTCCCCTCCCTTTCTCTCACCTGTGTCTCCTTCCACCCACTCCTTCCCCTGTGCCTCCTTTCCTCCTCTCCCTCTCCTTTCCCTCCCTCTCCCTCTCCTTGTGTCTCCTTCACCCCTCTCCCTCCCCTGTGTCGGTTCCCCCCTCTCCTTTGCCTGTGTCTCCTTCCCCCCTCTCCCTCCCCTATTTATCCTCCCCCCTCTCCCTGCCCTTTGTCTCCTTTCCCCCTTTCCTGTGTCTCCTTCCCCCTCTCCCTCTCCTTTTCTCCCCTTTCCCTCTCCCTGCCCTGTGTCCCTTTCCCCTTTCTCCCTCCCCTGTATCTCTTTCCCCTACCTCTTACTCCACTGTGTCTCTTTCTCTTTCACCCTCTCCCTCCCTTGTGTCTGTTCCCCCCTTTCCCTCCCCTGTGTCTCCTTCCCCCTCTCCATCCCTTTGTCTCCTTTCCCCCTCTCCTGTGCCTCCTTCCCCCTCTCCTTATCTTTCCCCCCTTTCCCTCTCCCTCCCCTGTGTCTGCCCCCCTCTCTCCCCTGTGTCTTCTTCCCCCTCTCCTTCCCCTGTGTTTACTTTCCCCCTGTCCTTCTCCTGTGCCTCCTTTCCCTCTCTCACTCTCCTTTTCCCCTTCTCCCTCCCCTGTGTCTCTTTCCCCCTCTCCCTCCCCTGTGTCTGTATCCCCCCTCTCCCTCCCATGTCTCTTCCCCCCTGTGTCTCTTCCCCGCTCTCCCTCCTCTATGTCTCTTCTCCCTTCCCTGCGTCTCTTACCCCTCTCCCTCCCCTGTGTCTCTCCCAC
Source organism: Discoglossus pictus (assembly GCA_027410445.1). Lineage (NCBI taxonomy): Eukaryota > Metazoa > Chordata > Amphibia > Anura > Alytidae > Discoglossus > Discoglossus pictus. The sequence goes on along the minus strand of CM050176.1, from coordinate 35,002,371 downwards.
ACTCCCTCCCCTATGTCTTTCCCCCTCCCGCACCCAATGTCTCTTTCCCCCTCTCCCTCTCGTGTGTCTCTTTTCCCCTCTCTCTCCCCTGTGTCTCTTTCCTCCATCTCCCTCCCCTGTATCTCTTTTCCCCTCTGCCTCCCCTGTGTCTCTCCTCCCTCTCCATCCCCTGTGTCTCTTTCCCCCTCTCCCTCCCCTGTGTCTTCTTTCCCACTTTCCTTCTCCTGTGCCTTCTTTCTCCTTCTCGCTCTCCTTTTCCCCTCTCCCTCCCCTGTGTCTCTTCCCCCTCTCTCTCCCCTGTGTCTCTTTCCTCCCTCTCCATCCCCTGTGTCTCTTTACCTTCTCTACCTCCCCTGTGTCTCTCCCCCTCTCCATCCCCTGTGTCTCTTTCCCCCCTCTCCCTCCCCTGTGTCTTCTTTCCCCTTTCCTTCTCCTGTACTTTCTTTCTCTCTCTCCCTCTCCTTTTCCCCCTCTCCCTCTCCTGTGTCTCTTCCCCCTCTCCCTCCCCTGTGTCTCTTCCCCCTCCCTCCCCTTTGTCTCCTTCCCCCGTCTTCCTCCTTAGTCTCCTTTCCCCCTCTCCCTCTCCTGTGCCTCCTTTGCCCCTTTCCTTCTCCTGTGCCTTCTTGCTCCCTCTCCCTCTCCTTTCCCCCCTCTCCATCCCCTGTGTCTCTTTCCCCCTCTCCCTCCCCTGTGTCTCTTTACCCCCTCTCCCACCCCTGTGTCTCTCCCCCTCTCCCTCCCCGGTGTCTTATTTCCCCCTTTCCTTCTCCTGTGCCTTCTTTCTCCCTCTCCTTTTCCCCCTCTCCCTCCCCTGTGTCTCTTCTCCCCTCTCCTGTGTCTCTTTCCCCCTCTTCCTCCCCTGTGTCTGCTTCTCCTCTCCCTCCCCTGTGTCTCTTCCCCCTCTCCCTCCCCTTTGTCTCCTTCCCCCTCTCCCTCCCCTTTGTCTCCTTCCCCCTCTCCCTCCCGTGTCTCCTTCCCCCTCTTCCTCCTTAGTGTCTCCTTTCCCCCTCGCCCTCTCCTGTGCCTCCTTTGCCCCTCTCCTTTCTCCACCCCTCCCTCCCCTGTGTCTACTTTCCCCCTCTCCAAAGCCCTCCGCGCAATACTCATTTGCTGCATCTCCCGCGCAATGCGCATGCGCGACACCCAAAGTGCAATGCGCAAGCATGGCTCCTGCCGCCCATTGCATATGCGCGTCATACATATAGTGTCGTAATTGCCAGTTTGCGCATGCGCAAAACCTTAATTTGAGAGCATTGCAGACAAACTCGCAATTACGACAACTATATATATGAAAATCTTAAATAATTGGCCTATTATACTACATGCAATTTATACTGGGATCTGTCCAATATATATATATTTTTTTTTTTTCTAACCATGCTGAGTTTGCTCCCAGTGTCCCATATTTTTGCATGCAAATCTCCCAAAATAAACATTAACAAACTCACCCTGATGTTTGTTAAATCTCTGCAGTTTGCGAGCAGCAGCTTTTGTTAGTTAACACCCTTAAAAATCCCTGGTAAAATTAGCATACAATTAATATCTTGTTTTGGCCAATCACATTTCAATACAATGTAACTATGAATCATGGCAGTTTGTGCAGGAAGGAATCATGGGATGTGTAGTCTCCCCGTAGAAGGAAGTAGTAGGGCATCAGACACTGATCTGCAGATATCTGCATTGAGCTGCTGCTGGCTTGAAGGTTTGTAAAAGGGTTAAAGCCTGTACCCAAAAGCAGTGTTTCTATTGGTAGGTACGCTGTTCCTATGTAAGCAGCTCTGGGGGTGTGGAAAACAAGTTTTATTTTTAAATAAAATAAATATGTATGTGTATAGAATGACTCCATGTAATGTGCGCGTCTGATATAAGCAGCGGGTGTTAGATATATCTAAGTTTCCCTATTTTTCCCTTATTCTAATCTAAGGCACATAGAGCTTTCCTTACAAGATTGAAAACGTTTACACATACAATCTAAAGTGTCCAACCACCAAGCCAGTGCTGTTAGGAAAGTTGTTATACAGGTAAAAATTACATAAAATTACATTTAAATAGCGTCCAATTGACAAAGTACTTGTTATTGCTTATAGTTTAACCCTTTCACTAGCAGAGAGGCCAGCGCAGTCATTGACAGGGTTAAGGTAATGAAGGTCTTTGCATATAATTTCTGTTTTCAGACCATGCCCCATTTAGTACCCTGTACAGGTGCCAGTGTGAGCCTCCAGCGTCCCAGTCACATTCATGCAGGATAATACGTACCTGTGTGTCTTGGGTAAATATGATTAAGTATGAATTTTCAGACATCCTGTGCACATTGAGCAAAAATCAAGCTGAACTGGCTCTAATAGGGTTGGAACAGCGTGAGCCAGGAGTGTGTTTTGGCTTCTACGCCTGGTATTTTTTCCACAGCTGCCTAGTACAATCTGATTTATAGCGTCTCTTACTCAGTTTCACTAAGAGCTACATATACATATAGTGGTTAAGGTGTGATGGTCTGAGGGGGGTCAGGCCGTACTAGCGTTTCGCTTTTTTGTATAGAAAAGACACAGTATCAAAGGTTGCATTAAGCTTTGGGAAATATGAGTCCTATAGCTGCATATTTACAATATTCTACAATATTAAGAAACCAAAATGGGCTAAAAATTTATAGAAATAAAAAATAGGAAATAATTTTTTTTTTAAACTGTACAATTGATAAAAAATATTTTTTTTTAGTTATAGTTTTAATTTATGCCATGTTTGGAACCTTAGCTGTGTCCCTGTAATTATTATATGTATCGTAATACAAGTCCACTTCTGGATCACTACCTGTTGTGGTACCTAAATGAATCTGTGATCAATATCATGTAGGGTCACACAAGATGGACAGGTCATAGCAGAAAGGTCAGACAAATTGTGGTGCACTGGCGAAGGAACTGGCAACCCACTCCGGTATCTTTGCCATTAAAACCTTATGGATAATCACAACCAGACACAAGATGTGCCTGGCATGCTGCGGTCCATAGGGTCACGGAGAGTCAGACATGACTGAACGAATAAACAACAACAACAGGAGAAGGAACTGGAACCCACTCCAGTGTCTTTGCCAGGAAAACCTTATGGATAAGTATAACCAGACACAAGATGTCTGTAGGGTCACGGAAAGTCAGACATGACTGAAGGACTAAACACACAAAAATATAAGTGATTTTGCTACATCAACTTATTGACCTATTTAATAGTAATAATAATAATAATATAATAATAATAATAATAATAATAATAAAAATAATAATAAACCATGTTACTTTTTTATTGTCTTTTCCACTGCCTAGTTAGTAGAGATGCTTTATTAACGAAGGTCTTATGTCGGACCCTCTAAAATCCCCAAATAATTGTTTTATATGAATAAACTTCCTTTCGTACAGATCAGCACATTGAGACTCAGGGCTTTATAGTGACAGTGATTAATACATAAAATAAAAGTGAATAATAATACATTTTTATTATAAATTACAGTGCACATATGAAATGTAAATTAGTACTTTATATCTAAATATATATATATATTTCTCAGCTTTCGTGCAGATGCGAAGCCGCCATATCTGTGAAAGTGCTTGAGGCTGCTGGACTCGTCTAAAGGGGAATCCTGCCAGACGGGAAGGAGAGCGGATAGGCTATTCATAGAGAGCACGCTGTATGACTTTATGGCATTTCACGCTTGCTATAAAAAATACCTATCCCGAGCCAACATCATTTTTTTTTAACCTTTTTCTGTCAGAAAAGCAACATAGATTTGCTCTCCCTCCTCAAGGCACATCACAAGATGACAGTGTCTGCCAAGGGTGCCTAAAGATAACATGTAGTCGGCTGAATAGCATATATAAGGTATTGTAAAGGAGAATTGTATTTTAGGAAAAACCTAACATGTTTGTGACATATGCAACAAACTAACAATGGGTCCCAGGATAATCCCCTCTGTTGCAATTGCAGGTGTTTAGTAACAAAATAAATCCTACCTAGCTATGTTATTCCCACATCCAGTAGACATGGCTATGAGTGACTGCGGCATGACCAAGCCAAAAAGCATGGCGCACATCTCCATTGATTATTGCACTGACAAAAAAAATTACGAGATACTCCGACTTTTACACCAAAACCCTATGCTAATCTGATTTTACATATCACCCGCAAATCAGGACAGCGCCCCAACTACAAAAAATTTTAAGAAATATTATGGATACCAAAGACCACTCGCAAATGGTTTTAAAACCTTCTCAGAGTCCCACTGCAGCAGTTAAAGTGACAGCATAGCACCAAAAAACAATAGAAAATTATGAATGTTCAACATTATTTGGCACTTAAAAGACCAATATCAACATATGTGTAATTAAAAAAATATGATATTGTATTATTATGTCCGTTTCATTATACAACATCAAGGGTAACGCCAAACCCAGTACTCAAGGGGTTAACAATTCCCAGCTTGTGTATAATCCAAACTTGGCTTTGCAAAAAAAGCTGTGTAATGCAGCGGGCATAAGCTTATAGGAAGCCATGTTTAAAATGGTTATGGATTGAAAAACAAAGCATTTGTGGGCACATTTACATGTCCCTGCGCAGCTTCCCAGAATGCAGTGTAATAACTGTATTTCTTGGAATTCTGAGCAAAAAAGCAGTTTTTTTAACTTGTGTTAGACATTCAAATGTGAACACAGATGTACTATTTATTTGTTATATATATATATATATATATATATATACAGTATCTCACAAAAGTGAGTATATCCTCACATTTTTAGAGACCTTGCACTCCCCCAACTTTTTATTTGAGGATGCCCCACAGATGCTCAATAGGCTTTAGGTCTGGAGACATGCTTGGCCAGTCCATCACCTTTACCTTCAGCTTCTTTAGCAAGGCAGTGGTCGTCTTGGAGGTGTGTTTGGGTCGTTATCATGTTGTAATACTGCCCTGCGGCCCAGTTTACAAATGGAGGGGGATCATGCTCTGCTTCAGTATGTCACAGTACATTCATGGTTCCCTCAATGAACTGTAGCTCCCCAGTGCCGGCAGCACTCATGCAGGCCCAGACCATGACACTCCCACCCCCATGATTGGCTGTAGGCGACACACTTGTCTTTGTACTCCTCACCTGGTTGCCACCACACGATTGACACCATCTGAAACAAATACGTTTATCTTGGTCTCATCGGACCACAGGACATGGTTTGGTCTGAGCACTGACAGGCTGACCCCCCACCCCTTCAACCTCTGCAGCAATGCTGGCAGCACTCATACGTCTATTTGCCAACATGTACTGTGACATACTGAAGCAGAGCATAATCCCCACCTTCAGAGACTAGTATTCCAACATGATAACGACCCCAAACACACCTCCAAGATGACCACTGCCTTGCTAAAGAAGCGGAAGGTAAAGGTGATGGACTGGCCAAGCATGTCACCAGACCTAAACCCTGTTGAGCATCTGTGGGGAAGCCTCAAAATGGATGGTGGGGGAGCACAAGGTCTCTAACATCCACCAGCTCTGTGATGTCATCATGGAGGAGTGGAAGAGGACTCTAGTGGCAACCTGTGAAGCTCTGGGGAACTCCATGCCCATGAGGGTTAAGGCAGTGCTGGAAAATAATGGTGGCCACACAAAATATTAACACTTTGGGTCCAATTTGGACATTTCCACTTAGGGGTTTACTCACTTTATTATTATAATAATAATAATAATAATAATAAAAATATTAATAAACCATGTTACTTTTTTAATTGTCTTTTCCACTGCCTAGTTAGAAGAGATGATTTATTAACGAAGGTCTTATATCTGACCCTCTAAAATCCCCAAATAATTGTTTTATATGAATAAACCAACGGTTTAGACATTAATGGCTGTGTGTTGAGTTATTTTGAGGGGACAGCACATTTACACTGTTATACAGGCCGTACACTTACTACTTCACATTGTAGCAGAGGGGCATTTCTTCAGTGTTGTCACAAGAAAATATATAATAAAATATTTACAAAAATGTGAAGGGTGAAGGATTAAATATATATGAATAAACACATTCATATATATATAATCCTTAAGTACAATTGTCACATCCATTTATTTTCACAAAATATAAATAATAAACAAAATAATATATATATATATACAGTTGCAAGCAAAAGTATGTGAACCCTTTGGAATGATATGGATTTCTGCACAAATTGGTCATAAAATGTGATCTGATCTTCATCTAAGTCACAACAATAGACAATCACAGTCTGCTTAAACAAATAACACACAAAGTATTAAATGTTGCCATGTTTTTATTCAACACACCATGTAAACAGTCACAGTGCAGGTGGAAAAAGTATGTGAACCCTTGGATTTAATAACTGGTTGAACCTCCTTTGGCAGCAATAACTACAACCAAACGTTTCCTGTAGTTGCAGATCAGATGTGCACAACGGTCAGGAGTAATTCTTGACCATTCCTCTTTACAGAACTGTTTCAGTTCAGCAATATTCTTGGGATGTCTGGTGTAAATCGCTTTCTTGGGGTCATGCCACAACATCTCAATCGGGTTGAGGTCAGGACTCTGACTGGGCCACTTCAGAAGGCATAGTTTCTTCTGTTTAAGCCATTCTGTTGTTGATTTACTTCTATGCTTTGGGTCGTTGTCCTATTGTAACACCCATCTTCTGTTGAGCTTCAGCTGGTGGAAAGATGGCCCTAAGTTCTCCTGCTAAATGTCTTGATAAACTTTGGAATTAATTTTTCCTTCGATGATAGCAATCCGTCCAGGCCCTGACGCAGCAAAGCAGCCCCAAACCATGATGCCCCCACCACCGTACTTCACAGTTGGGATGAGGTTTTGATGTTGGTGTGCTGTGCCTCTTTTTCTCCACACATAGTGTTGTGTGTTTCTTCCAAACAACTCAACTTTGGTTTTATCTGTCCACAGAATATTTTGCCAGTACTGCTGTGGAACATCCAGGTGCTCTTGTGCAAACTGTAAACGTGCAGCAATGTTTTGTTTGGACTGCAGTGGCTTCCTCTGTGGTATCCTCCCATGAAATCCATTTTTTTTAGTGTTTTACGTATCGTAGATTCGCTAACAGGGATGTTAGCGTATGCCAGAGACTTTTGTAAGTCTTTAGCTGACCCTCTAGGATTCTTCTTTACTTCATTGAGCAGTCTGCGCTGTGCTCCTGCAGTCATCTTTACAGGACAGCCACTCCTAGGGAGAGTAGCAGCAGTGCTGAACTTTCTCCATTTATGGACAATTTGTCTTACCGTGGACTGATGAACAGCAAGGCTTTTGGAGATACTTTTATAACCCTTTCCAGCTTTATGCAAGTCAACAATTCTTAATCGTAGGTCTTCTGAGAGCTCTTTTGTGCGAGGCATCATTCACATCAGGCAATGCTTCTTGTGAAAAGCAAAAACAGAACTGGTGTGTGTTTAATATAGGGCAGGGCAGCTGTAACCAACACCTCCAATCTCATCTCATTGATTGGACTCCAGTTGGCTGACACCTCACTCCAATTAGCTCTTGAAGATGTCATTAGTCTAGGGGTTCACATACTTTTTCCACCTGCACTGTGAATGTTTACATGGTGTGTTCAATAACAACATGGTAACATTTAATTCTTTGTGTGTTATTAGTTTAAGCAGAGTGTGATTGACTATTGTTGTGACTACTGATGAAGATCAGATCACATTTTATGACAAATTTGTGAAATCCATATCATTCCAAAGGGTTCACATACGTTTGCTTGCAACTGTATACACACACACATATATGGTTTCTTGCCGCAGTTACAGCACTTGTTATCACTCATTAGAATCATTATTACGTTCTTATTTCCGGCTGGTTCCAAGAGACGCTTCTCATCCGTAAAGCTTGGTTTGGGCATGCCCTACACTGAAATCTGTTGCTGACAAGGCAGGATTTACGGATGTGGGCTGAGTGCCGTAATGTTGCGAGTGAAATGATTAACATAAACTTGTAATGGGAAAAAAAAAGCTCCTGCAGCAGATTTATGGCTATACCGCAAATGACACCTCTCGACTAGCATGGGGGCCAAAGTTAGCATCTATGTAAACCATGAATCATTTCAGATTTAAAAAAAAATCTTTATTTTATTTGAGTATACAGTCTTTCCATCTTGTCTGGCTTGGGGAATTCACAATACTTTCCTGTGGCAACTCTTGACTATTGACCAATGGAATGGTAGGGTATAAGGGAGAGGAGGCTTTGCTAAATCATTGGACATTTTACAGTTTGATACATACTCATCATTCACCAAAGGAATGCTTCCAGGATACAATACAAATATATTTTTTTTTTTATTAAAAAGTGTCATTATGACATTTTCCCTGCCTAATATAGCTCTTAATCAGGCTCAGATGGTTCGAACATACATAATTCTTACCATACAGTAACCCATTAAGAAACCACTAGACACCAACATCTAGAGTATTCGCTGTTGAGGAACTACGTTAGATAATGTGCAAAATGTATGTTAGAAAGATAAAAAAAACATGTCATATATTGCAATTATGCTGCACAGGAAACATCCAAGTTCCCATTTGCACTGCCAGTGCTGATAATCAAAAACTGCAATGGTGACTTACTGCACAGCGTAATCACGTATATTAGTTAATGCGATTTTCAGTTTATATTTCTAAACTCTTCTTTCCTGGTGCCATGTTGAATTTTACAACATAGGTCTTTGAAACAATTTTTGTATATATGGCGCTCTGGGCAATGATGTATATAAGGTTGGCTGGACCTGCCGAGGACAGACAGACAGATGGATAGACAGAAAGTAATAGAAAATAACACCTGAACCATGCAGTGCACCGCGATGCTTTATTAGTGTGGCTGCTTTGGTTTAGGACCGTATTGGTTCCATTGGCATGGGTTGGGTTGGCCGAGAGATGACTGTTATGAAAAAGTATAACCTTTAACTTGTAGGATTAACATTCAAGATTCACCCTAAGCATGCCATGTTTTATATGATCAGTGTAGTTTTACCTAACAGGACTAACAATAACAGTAGCAATGAGTATAAAATCATTTTAGACAAAAATCTGAATTTATGAATTTCTATAGAACAGTGGTTAGCAATAAGCAGTCTGGTAGGCACTTCTCATGTAGCCCCAGTCTGGTCTCTGAAGTGGGAGATCCGGCCCTTCTCCTATAATATACCCAGATACTTCTCCTTGTCAGCCGTACCTCACTTCTGTGAAGTTACCATTTTATTTGAATAGGTTTAAAGCACCGTGAGGCCCTTTTAAGGACCCAGGGGAGGCATTCAATCTCTTCAAGTCACTGATATTGAATGTTCTTGACCACTTCCTGGTAGCTTGGAGCCTGAGAGCGTGTACTTATCTACTAAACAGGAGTGGATTTGTTAAATTATTGGATCTTCTGTTATCTGACAAGTTCACGATTCTACTGCACAGTGGCCGAAATACTGCTGGTGCAGCAGGTGTAAAGCACCCTGTTCCGCAAAAAGTTTGGGGCCCTCTGCTACTGGTTGCAGCCTGGATTAAGGTCGGAGAAGGCAGATACTACTTGTAGAAAGAGGATGTAATCATCCCAGGGGTCATCTAGCCACAAACTTATATTTTGGGCTTTTTATTGAACCCTACAGGGTAGATAGAGAAGTTTTATGGGGGGGGGGGGGGGATTATTTAACTTTGGGGTCCTCTATTCACCAGCTGTGCCCCAGCTCATATACATGGTTATGCAGACAATTGCAAGTATTGCTGCCAGCCATGTTGCTGGAGAAATGTAAACTCCCCTCTCATGCATGCAACCTTCACCAAAGTATCATGGATGCCTCTGTCTGTGTTTCTGGTTGTACTTATCCATAAGGTTTTATTAGCAAATATACTGGAGTGGGTGGCAGTTCCTTCTCCAGTGGAATGCAATTTGTCTGACCTCTCTGCTATGACCTGGCCATCTTGGATGACCCTACATGGTATAGCTCACAGCTTCATTGAAATACACAAGAGCCTTTACCACGACAAGGTAGTGATCAGGAAGGGAAAGTACTATGTACACGTCACCATTAACAAAATGTGTATTGGATTGTAAGCTCTTAGGAACAATATCTCCATTATTTATTGGCTTTAATTGTGTATAATGAAATGTTTGAAAATGTGACAACAAAAAAATACCAAAGCTTTCAATTGAAATTACTTAATATTTGTTAAAAATGGCCTAATTTGAAGTCTATCAATACATTTAAAAGACACAATATTTGGAAATTAAAATGTTGCTCATCTGTATTGTCAGCAGCAAGCTTTGAATCTCCATATTGCATCCTATAATGCATAAATCTATAGATTAGAATCTGCAATATGGAGAATAACAGTTGGTTTCCATTACGCAGTGATATGCGCTAAAGGATGGGAGGTGGGAGAAAGGCCAACATGGCAACTTCCTAATGACGAGATAAAAAAATGAAATTCTCACTCACTAATATAATTTGTGTAAGTGCGTAACACGCCATAGGATGTGTACACACTTACGTTTCTGTACGCGCAGTGAGCGGCATGAGCCACGGCTTTGGGAGGAGGGGGGAGGAGAAGAGACACAGGGGAGGGAGAAAGACACAGGGAAGGGAGGGGGGGGGCAAAGAGACACAGGAGAGGGGGGCAAAGAGACACAGGAGAGTGGGAAAGACACAGGGGAGGGAGGGCAAAGAGACACAGGGGAGGGGGGCAAAGAGACACAGGAGAGGGGGAAAGACACAGGGGAGGGAGGGCAAAGAGACACAGGGGAGTGGGGGCAAAGAGACACAGGAGAGGGGGACAAAGAGACACAGGAGAGTGGGAAAGACACAGGGGAGGGAGGGCAAAGAGACACAGGGGAGGCGGGCAAAGAGACACAGGAGAGGGGGACAAAGAGACACAGGAGAGGGGGAAAGATACAGGGGAGGGAGGGCAAAGAGACACAGGGGAGGGGGGCTAAGAGACACATGTGAGGGGGCAAAGCGACACAGGGGAGGGTGAAAGAGACACCAGGGAGGGGAAAGAGACACAGGGGAGGGGGCAGAGATACGGTGTGAGACACATGGGACAAGGGGAAGAGATACAGGGGAGAGAGTGGGGGGAAGAGACACAGGGGAGGGGGCAGAGACACAAGGGGGAGGCACACAGGAGAGCGGGAAAGAGACATAGAGGAGGGGGAAGAGATACAGGGGAGAGTGGGGGGAAGACACAGGGGGGATACACATGGGAGAGGGGGGAAGAGACATGAGGGAAAGAGATACACAGGAGGGGGGAATAGATACAGGGGAACGAGTGGGGAGAAGAGACACAGGGGAGGGGGGGTAGAGAACAGACACGAGAGAGACACAGGAGAGGGGGAGGAAAAAGATAGAGGGGGGGAAGGGGGAGGAAAGAGATAAAGGGGGAGGAAAGAGACAGAGGGGGAAGGGGGAGGTAAGAGACAGAGGGGAGGGAGGGGAGGGAAAAAAAAAAAATATATTATCCCTAGTTTTATATAACTGGGCTAATATGGCAGGGCAGTCAATTATTGTTTTTTTTATAAAATTCACCAAGATCTTAATGTGTTTGTGAACGAGAAGTCTAGGTCTGAAATCCATATTTTTTAAAGATAAACAAACAAATATTTGTATATAATAGTCTTCAAATGGTCATGGAAAGAAAATGTTTATAGTGAAAGAGCCTAGAAAACATCACCGTTGATCTAATAGCTTATTTGAAGACTTTGAGGTGGTACAAATGATGAGTAATGCAGAGAGGGTCCTATAGAACTGGGTTAGATCCAGGTCTGCCAACTGCCTACCCCTTTAATAGTACTTGATTATGCTATATGCAACATTTAAAGGGCCATGACTTGATTTTCCCCCCTTAAATCCATTTAAGAACTCTTTTCTTTAAAGCTGTAGAGCATTACCTTGGAAGCTTTCAAGCTTCTTGTGATATTCAATGGTTAATATTCCTTCATAACCCAAGGCCGATAAAGGTCACACGCAGTTAATCTGATTTTGGTCTCACGGTAGATCTGGCAGCTATTAATAGATTGGTGGTCGACATATGGAAACCATTGAGAAATTGAACCAAGCCGTGCTGTGTCAAACAGTGACACCCGGGCTAATCCTCAGACCTTGGCCTCACCTGAAATTGTGATAGCGATTCAAATGTGGGGCTTAAATGAGCATTTTAATTAAGTGTGATAAGGCATGCAAACTAGGGAGCCCGCCGAAAGACAAACACGGCTTCATTTGCCTAATCTTGATGGCCTGGAGATGTCTGTCATCGATCCCTCATTGGTATTAACCTATGTAGTGGCGGAGCTGGAGAATGGATGGCCCTGGTGCAAAATATTATGTACGGCCTCCCAAGGGTGGGTTGTAGACATTTGTTTGTGTGTACCAATTCATTCCGTGCCCCTCCCCAAGACCTCTTGAAATAACAGTACCCCAAGACCATTTTCCATTGAGGCTCTCCACCATGGTGGGTTGGACTGGGAGGAGGGGAGAAAATAATTATATGCAAAAAAAAAAAATTACATAGCTTCAGGCCCCCGGCACAGGAGGGCCCTGGTGCACTGCACCTCTTGCACCACTGGTAGCTCTGCCCCTCAACCCATGTGGGTATTTAAACGAAACAGCATTGCAATATAAATGTACTTAAAGAAATGTCTTTACTCCACCCGAACATTGTAGTGTCTGTGAGAGTACCAGCTTGGCAAGCACCAATCATTCCCTGTTAAAGACTCAACGTTTTATTTACAGCTATATACGGGAATCAGAGAAGCAGTGAGCCTTATGGATACTTTAACTGCGACATATTGTGTTTTTGCTCCCATTAGTGTTAATGTAAATCAGATTTGCCATGAGTCCTTTATTACACTTCCTCTTAACTCACAGGTAAGATAAAGGATATCTGCCAGTCTGTGGTTTTAGTGTTGATTTTTTATTTTGTTTAGATGCATGACAGTGGCCCTTTAAATGGAAACAGAAAAGGTTCCCCTCATTTTTCATCATACGGTATAAAGACCATGAAGTTGTTTTTGACACCTGATTTTGTATATAGAAATGTTTGAGACATGAGACAGGTACCCTACTAGCTATGATCGCCATCATGGTATTTACTAATCAGTTTTCCTGTTTGCTGCCCACTCAGAGCAGCAATCCTACATCATAATGTAAATTGTGGCTGATACATAGATTTATAATTACATTTACAGTAGAATCCTGGTTATCTGGCACCCAACTAACCGGGACTCAAGCAACGGCTTCAATTCCCCATTTTCAAAAAACTACCTCTTAACCGGCACTATCTGGAGTTCGAGACTGCACAAAAAAAATGCAAACTTTTTTCTATTTTTTTTTTCTGGGCTTTAATGGCCCAGTTTAGGTGCTAATGCCCTTTTAAAGGCATATTGACGGGTTTTGGGGTGTTTAAGGGTCGTTTAGACCTTTAAATTCGGGGACTCATGATTAACCGGAAACTACACGTATCCGGCGATAGGGAGTCTCCGTAGGTGCCAGATAACGGAGAGTTTACTGTACATCTATGTCTGCTGCTTGATATTAATAACTCAAGAATCTTACTGTGTTATATGTACTCATTGAAATCTGTTTTCTGTTTTTATTAGGTTAATTGATTTAATGTAATTGTGATATAGACTATACACTTCACTTACTTCTAAGAAGCACCCTAAGTAACTGATTCTTAGCTTTGAGATCCCCTCACCCTTTTTCCTGTTTTCTCTCTCATTAACGTTTATATTTTGTGCACAGCTGTGACCTGAAGCCACTCCCACAGGGGATGGTCTTTACAATGCCAAGATCTCAGGATGCTGACAAACATACAGTATCATTTAATAATTATAATTTTTACAGGTGTCAGTTATTTTTATTCTAGTAATATTTTTTTATATTTTATTTGTAACTTTTTATTTTACCTGCATTTTTTATTTTTCTGCAATATTACTTTATTTTTGTAGTTTAGTATTGGATGGGTAGTGTTATGGACTATGTGGGTCCTTAGTAACATGGAACCCATGGAGCAAGGTTAGAGTTAGTAAGCATATGGTACATCATGGAAATAAAGGATAATAATAAAAATAATGTACTCCATAGGGAATAGGGCTATTGTAGGTCCATATACACTCTCATGGGGAAGGTCCTTATATATATATATATATATATTACATACATAGTGAGGGTTTTTATAGACTAGAATTGGCCTAGGTAGGACCTATATAGTGGTTATATATATATTATATTTTTGTTCAGTTGTGTCTGACTCTCTGTGACCTTATGGACCTCAACACCCCAGGCACTGAGCTCCTTCAAGCTGTTCCTAATTGCTTCAAATACCACATCTATTTGTCTCCGCCTCTGTCTTCACCTTTGTCTTGTGCCTTCAATATTTCCCAGCATCAGAGTCTTTTCTAGGGAATCCTGCCGACTCATGATATGGCCAAAATATGGCCAAAATATTTGAGTTTTAGCCTTATGATCAAGCCTTCCAGTAAACACTTTGTCTTGATTTCCTAAGGTACTGATTTATTGGATCTTCTTGAAGTCCAAGCGACTCTAAGTAGTTTTCTCCAACACCACAATTCAAAGGCGTCAATTCTACAGCGCTCAGCCTTCTTTAATTGTCTTATTACTGGGAATACCATAGTTCCTACTGGGAGAATGGGAAGAAGGTAGTGCTAGAGTTTAGTGTGTTCATGTTGTTTAGCGGGTGGTATTGTTATGGAGGGTTCACTGGTGGTCCAGTGGTTAAGATTTGGTGCTTTCACCATTGCACCCTGGGTTCGATTCCACTCAGGGAACCAAAAGGCCACACCACCCTGAAGCCATGCAGCGTTGGGCCTGGTCAGTTCTTGGATGGGGGGCCACCTAGGAATAAAAGGAGCTGTATACTGTTGCCCACTGGAGAAGGAACTGGCAACCCACTCCAGTATCTCTGCCAGTCAAAGAGGTCACTTAAAAAAACACACCCCTGAAAAAGTAGCAAACAAAATGTATTGAGCAAATAAAATGGAGGCACACAGTAATTAATAAATATATATTAAAGTTACAATTATTAAGGTTTTGATGACATATTTTATTTTATTTAGTATTATTGCTAATTTTATTATTATTAGAATTATGTATTAGTTTATCAGGTTCAGTTATCCCAAAAGACAATATGGAAAAAATGACCAGCGCGGTCCTAAATAAAATAAGGTTACCCTAAATAACTTGGGATTTAACACCAGTAAGCTGTAATTGAACCTCTTATTAAAATGAACGTTTGACTTGTGTCCAGACCCCATATGGAAGCTGTATAGGGCTGGGGTGTGGAATGTAAATGGCCTGGAGGCAGTTCAAGGTGGTTCCCTCAATGGCCGAGGTTGAAGTTCTGCTCAGGTTCATCTCTTTCCCAGCTGCACTTTTGTTACCCTCTTGGGGACATCCTTACAAGACCAAGGGTTAGATTTCCTCGAGTGGATTAAGTGTTAGACTCACATCAACATGGTGGTCGAAGTGATACAGGCAAAGAATGGAGACCAAATGGGAAGAGACCATCACGTATTTCCAGATAGAAGATTAATCCTAATAACTGAACCCTATGGCTTCCATTTACTGGCTCTGGTGACTCAAGATCCTCTTGAGACCTCTGTTTGCCCTTCTTCCCTTGATAATAGTAAAGATTTGATAACGATTTCCAAAGCTCCTTAAAGACTGAAGGATAAATTAGATTAAAATGAAGCCCCTTTTATCTGGACGTCCCTCCAGTTGGCTCAATAACGTTGGATTATTTCATGGGAGGGTTCATCGAATGGTTGGAATGAACATATGGACCTCATTGTGGGAACAGAGGGCACTGGTATTGATTATTGAGTTGACCTTTAACTGGTCAGTTATGTGAGGCAGCCGTCACTATACCAATTAGTGTTAATATCCCGGCTTCTGACACATCTGTATTTTAACTGGAGCTGATGATTCCCTTAATCCTATAAAATTACATTTGATGACATTTATTTTTTATTACTTGCACATAAACACAGCGGCCATGCCGTGGAGGGCTGGTCTAGAATGGAGTAGTAACAATTACTTATACTCAATGCCTATATGGTCTTGTAAATAACTAGACTTGAAAACGGACAAAATGTGTTTGAGACAGAAAAATAAATAAATAAGTAAACACAACCTTTACATCTTTTTAATTATTACATTGCAATTATTCCTTATTGCGGGGATCCATTTTCTTTTATGAGATCATTATGTATGGTCCTTTCTTAGGATGTGATAAAATTAGTAGTAGAGCATGTGGTAAACATCAAACTTTCCATTAGTCTTGGATGTTTCATGTGCATTCAGTTTATGCCCACCTCAGGAAGTTCATCAGCAAAAACCATGGCAGATTATGTGACATAATTTAAGATCTGACTAGAGATCTATAGAATGAAATTTTTTTTGTGTTGTTCAGTCGTTTCTAACTCTCTGTGACCTCATGGACCATAACACACTTTTATGTCCATGGTCATGCTGATCCATTTGGTTTTCATGGCAGAGATACTGGAGGGGTTCTTTCTCCAGTGGGACACAGCATACCACAGTATTCCTAGGTGGTCTCTTATCCAAGTACTGACCTCTTGGTTCCCTGACTGGAATCAAACCCAGATGTGAAAGCACAGAATCCTAACCACTGGACCACCAGAGAGAGTGACATTAGTACCACTCTTTTTATGCTACAAATTCCTGTTAGTCACAGCTTCCAGACTGCTCTAGTGATCCAACAATGAAAGCCCCATAGGCAGAGTCTGATATATGTATATTAACAAGGGTGTAAATACAGGGTTATAAAATAATAAGGACTATAATAAGACTAGCGACTTGCCCATCAAAAATGACGACAATATAGTTTGAAGCCTGGCCATGCTGTTTGCCACACAATGCAAGGCTCTGCCCCCTCTACCTTACGGGCCTCATTGCAGGCGTCGGCCAAAGTGCAACTTTCGGGCCTCGGAATGACCACCTTTGGCACTCATTGCGTCCCTCTCCCCACTCTCTCACCCCTGTGTCTCTTTCCCTCTCTCTCCCTCCCATGTCTCTTTCCCTCTCTCTCCCTCCCATGTCTCTTTGCCCTTTTCCTAAGTTTTTTTCCCCTGCTCTCCCTCCCCTGTGTCTCTTTCCCCCCCACCCCTGTGTCTCTTTTCCCCCCACTTCCCCCCTGTGTCTCTTTCCACCCCACTACCTGCCCTGTATCCCTTTCCGCCCTCTCCCCCCTCTCCCTCCTCTTTGCTCCTTTTTGCATTTACAGGTGTGAAACCATTTGCGGGCTTGGGAAATTGGTTATTTTCCCCATGCCCAAAATGGTTTTCCGATTTACGGGCTTGAAAAAAAATTATGGCTTTACATCCGCCATTTTTTTTCTAGTCTAGCCCTTCTGAGACCGGCAAAAAAGCCAATTAAATATCAAATTAGCTTCCAACCTCACTCACAGGCTCCCCGCCTCTCCCCGTGCTGTGTGTGGTTGGAAGCTAATTTTCGAATTAATTGGCTTTTTTGGCGGCCTCCCAACGGCTTTCGAGTTAAAGGCTTGAAAAAAATGGCAGCCATTAAACCCGTAATTTTTTTAAAGCCTGTAACTCGTAAGCCGTTCGGAGCCTCTATCCCCGCTCATTGCAGCCCGTCAAGCCAGTCACATACGGGCCTCGAGATGAGCGTCTTTGGCGCTCATTACAGCCCCCGTCAACCTGTAACTTACTGCGCTCATTGTGCATGCACAAGCCTGTAACTTTTAACATAGCACTTTACATTGCTTTGTCGCAATTACGGCAACTATATATGTGATTATACATGCAGCAAATGAGTTACAATTTAAAGGGACACTATAGTCCATAACTTTCTGTTATTGACGTAAAAAATCATAAACATTGCAAAATATATATTTTTATAAGGAAAATCACTGGACTATAGTGAAGAAAAATGACACTGATGTGAGATAGAAAATAATTATTTCTTACTCTACCCTGAAATATTACAGGAAACAGAGGGGCAATGAGCCCTATGGATGACCGAACCACATCAAATTTGTGCTTTATTCTCATCAAATAAAATGTAGATAGGATAAGACATTATCTGTTTCCCATAAACCCTTGTTCACGCTTCCCCTCACTGGTAAGGAAAAGGTGGATACAAAATAATTGTTTTTACCTGTTTTTCTGATACTTTACAGGCAATTTTCTTCAAATAATATAATCTAAATAAAATGTAATGCATAAAAAACATGTTCTTTTAATAGGACTACAGCAGCCATTTAAAGGGACATGAAAGGTTTGGGGATTTCACTAGGTATATAATATCCCTTTGTATCAATTTATCGCTATGTACTTTATGTTATTAAGTAGTGCTTATAAACTTTTTTTCTGCCTAACATCATTCAAGTTGTACCAGTTTGCATCCGCCCTCTGTAGCTCATGCAGCTCATGAATACACATACTATGAAATGCAGTGTTTCAAATTAGTAACCTTGTAAGTAGCATGTTGCAGAATGTTGCCACTGATTGGTTACTATGAGACAGAACAACCACTGTACTTAGAAGTACACTGTCTTCATGAGCTGCGTGGGGGAGAAACCAGTTAGGAACAACTTGTATGAGTTTACGCAGAGAAAACAGAGCTTCTTAACAAAATAAAGTACTCAAAAGTAAAGAGATACACAGATATATTATATACCTTGTAAAATGCCCCTTTAAGATAGGCAGGCTATGGTCAAACTAACTTAAAGGGGACTTTTTTAATTTTTATCCCCCACTTCTCTTTGTCTCTTCCCCCCTCTCCCTCCCCTGTGTCTCTTTTCCCCCTCTCCCTCCCCTGTGTCTCTTTCCTCCCCTCTCCCTCCCCTGAAAACACTTTGGTTGGGAGAGGGTTAATAGCGAAGCGCTGCATATGCTGTATTTTTATATGTTTTATTCTGTATTTATTTGTTACACCTATGTGTAGCGCATGCAGAATGTACCAATTATCCATCTTAGTACTCTATCTTACTATAGATTAACGTGTACTGTAGTATTATGGGGCATTACAATAGCCATTGTATTATAATAGTTGGTAATAATTGAATTATCAATGCAGAACTGGTTTGTTTTTATTGTATGGCGAGAATTCATTTGTACATAAGAAAAAAAAAATGTATTAATTCCTGTTCACTTGAAAGTGACCCCAATATCAGAAAGAACGGCTGTTTATTATTGTAAAACTGAAATAATTATGATAAGAACATCAAAGAGACTCTTGTGCTTTAAGGACGCAAACGGCAGGGAAACAGGAAATTAAATTACCATTTCCACACCTGCAATAATGTTGTGTGGTTACTCTGTGTAAGTGGGTTACCTTAGTGACCCACAAAGAGTTTGTGTTCCATTCTAGGCTGGAACTAACTGGTTTGGGATGGGCCGTCATCAAAGAGGGTACATGCTATGGTAACATAGACTTGGCTGAATATCTCAATGTCTGTAATGCCCTGACCACACAAGATACAGATTTTAATTAGGTATTGATCTGTGTGTGTGTGTTTGCGTTGCTCAGTCGTGTCCGACTCTCCGTGACCTCATGGAGCGCAACACACCATGCTGATTCACTTATATTGATCAGAGGTGGAGCAAATTAATGAAGGGTCCCCGTGCATTGTAATTTAGGGCCCTTCCGTTGCAACTTCTTCTCAATAAAAAACACAAAATATATAAAAGTTTTCAGACCATCTTTCTATAAATGTCCAGATGTATCCTGGGGTTTGTGGGAGGGGCTCCCTCCTACCATTTATAAGCACCTCCGGCCACACCTCTTCCTTGCATACCTCAGTTCACTTTTGAGTCTTTGTTTGGAAGTTGCTCCTCCATTTCTTGCCCTTTGTCTTTCACCAAGCCCTTCATTTGTAGATTGTAGGCCTTTATCCACTAACCAGTGCCCTTCTCTGGATCTCCCTCCCTAGCCCTTGAACAAGGCTATACCAGGATCAAGTAGCACCAGCCAACCATCAGATACCGATCCAGATAGGGATCCACCTAACATGTTCTGCTCTTATTTTAGCCCATATCTACTGTCCATGAGGGTATTCACATTGCTGGAGAGCCATGGTTCCACCCCTTGCTGCATCGTATTCATTCCAGGTAGCACTTCTTAGCTTTCACCTAGCCCTATATTATAATTATTGGCCCATATCTACTAAGCAGGGGGCTTGCACATTCCCATGCCCAAGGTCCTGTCTTCATTATTTCCCTATGGCTTTCAATAAGCCCTCCATGCAGATTCCGGCCCATATCTACTAATACATGTGGCTTTCCATAAGCCTTTCATGCTTTTTTGGACCATTACAACAAGACCTCCATTGCAGCTGGTGGTTCATAGCCACTAAGCAGCAGGTGTGCCCATGTGTAGGTTCAAGCCTTTAACACCCCCATGTAGCTTTCCATAAGTACACCCATCAGCTACCACATGAGCGTGACCCGACCTCAAAGATAATGATCTACCTTTCTGCCTAAACATATTCCACTCAAGACCACTACTGGCAGCACCCTGCCCCTCTGTGGGCCCTGGTGCTTTGCACATGCAGCACCAGCAGTAGCTCCACCACTGGTATTAATTATTAATAAAATTAATATTCACCGATAACAAAAACAATACTGAATATTACATATTAAACTCACTGGCTGCTGGTCTTCAGTCTCTATAAGGCCAATGGGGAGGCGGCACAAAGTGATATAGATGGACCTCTACAGTGTAATATTTATTGCTTTGTTTTTCAAAGTTGACTTAATAATTAACTGAAAAAGCCCCCCAGGCGAAACGTATCATGCTATGCCCCGGTTTTAAAGATACTAGAGTCAGGTAGTGAGTAATATTAGTCAGTATATATACTATATGACGTTTTAAGTTTGTTAGCAACAATGTATTGAGCATAATAGAATAAATAAATAAGCTACAATAAGGGCTAAACTTGCTTAGAACAATACCAGTGTATTTTGCATTGGTAGTTCTATATCACTTTTTTTTAAGAGAAATGGCAGGGATAATTTTCTCTTTTTAATTATTTTTGTAAGAACAAGGACTAATACTTTTCGAGTGGTGTGATTTGCTGTATAGCCATAAATCGGCTGCGGGAGCTTTTTTTCCCCTACGTTACACGTTTATGTTAATCTTTAGCTCCCTCACATTATGGCACTCAGCCCACATCCATAACTCAAAGCCTTGTCCGCAAGATGAGTAACTGCTCTAGGAACCAATAGGAAATGAGATTATTATAATGAGTGAGAACAAGCACCGTAACTGCGACAATGAACCAATATATTTACTTATATATAAATATATTATTCTTTAAATGTATTTAGATATTTTGAAATTAATTAGATGTGACAATTGTATTTATAACTTCAGTATATAAATATGGCATTATTTTGTGTGTGTATATATATAATATTATATATGTGTGTATATTATACATATATAGACAGTGTATTAGAGCATTTGTTCCTAGGCAACATGGTTTCCTGATATGTATTAACCCCCTGAGTAACGTGTTGTGTTACCCATGCATTTGATGTATAATGAAACGGACATTATAATACAATATCATATTTTTTAATTACACATGATTATTGCCTTTTTTTTTGTGCTATTCTGTCTCTTTACCTGCTGCTGTGGCACTGAGCAATGGTTTTAAACCATTTGCAAGTGGTCTTTGGTACCCATAATATTTTCTTCAGTTTTTTGTAGTTACGGCACTGGCCTGATTTGTGAGTGATCCATAAAATCAGCATTGGGGTTTTGGTGTAAAAGTTAGAGTAACTCGTAATCAGCAG
The DNA here is from genome assembly GCA_027410445.1 of Discoglossus pictus. Classification (NCBI taxonomy): domain Eukaryota; kingdom Metazoa; phylum Chordata; class Amphibia; order Anura; family Alytidae; genus Discoglossus; species Discoglossus pictus. The sequence continues at coordinate 34,980,543 of CM050176.1, read as the reverse complement.
TTCTTTAGCAGCTCACATCAACTATATACAGAGGTCTTGATGCAATAAAAGGCAGGTACTTAATATTTTAACTTTTATGAGTGAACTTTTAGTGGGACCAGTGCTCACTAAATCAACTATCAGAGAATTGCTACGGATATTAGCATCTCATCCACCGCACAGGAATCACCGCACATGGACCTCAGCTTAATAAAGGTACAGGAACACGAGGCGCAGCTTCAGCGTCTGGTACACAAGGGTTGTCTTTCTGCACTTGGTTGACACTATAAGACATTTTCCTGCCAGGCTCCTTACTCTGCTCTTTCTCAACACTTTTTTTGTACATTGTTCATAAAAAAGTCTCCTTCAAACTACCATTTATGGCAAACTAGCGAATTGCCCGTCAAAAAATGACGGCAATGAAATTGTAAGTGAGCTAAGGGTGTTTGGTGTATATAATGTTGCTGATGTAGCGTCGTTCGTTTTCTATGTCGTGCTACTTTTTCGGGAATATCCATAAGTGTTTGGTGGGCTTTTTCGGAATATCCGTAGCTGTTTGGTGGTTTTTGCGTGTTTCTGGTGGTGTTTTGCGTGTCTAGGGACCTTTAGCCTCATTTTCGTTTTGTTTGGCGGCCATTTTTTCTCTCGCTTAGTTGATTTTCGGGTCTCTAAACTCCGAAATTTGTGCTTAAATGGAGGTGTAACTTCACTTGTAGAGGTCCTCGGTGCCCCCCCCTTGCTGTGAGTAACCTTTTTATGTGTTTGTTGTTTGTATTTATTGTGTTTGTAATGTTTTTGGGGGTTGCGCAGGTTTTGTCCTTGTTTTTTAATCTCGTGGGTGTTTTTCGGCAAATACGTAGGTGTTTGGTGGTGTTTTGCGTCTTTAGACTGCTGTAGCCTCGTTTTTGTTTTTTTCGGCGGGCATTTTTTCTGTCGTTTTTAGAATTTTGTAGTGTCTAAACTCTTTTAATTTCAGTTAAATTGCTTTTTATGTATTTGTTGTGTGTATTTGTTGTATTTTTCCTGTTTTCATGTGCGCGTGTTGCAGGCGATTTTTGCGAGGTCGTAATGGGTCGTAACGTGTCTCGTATTTTCTTTGCGTTACGATGTAAATTTTGCGAGGGTCGCAGTTGCTGGCAAGGAGCGCAACGGCTCGTATGCTCACAACTATATATGTGATTGAGGATACACAGTAGTAGTAATCTGTGTAGCAATATCTCTAAGCTTTCACCCACTACTAAACTCCTTAAGAAGCCCTGTAGTGGAACTCATCAAGAAGATTGCCACTACTGTTTCTTTTTGGTATCTCCTCCCAATTCCGCATTTTCCGCAATTTGGCAACAGCCTCATTGTTCCGTCTCCAGGTCATTCAATTATACTTTTTCACAGTGCACCAGAAAATCTAACTGATGAAGATATATTAGAGATGTCAAATCCTATGCCGTGTGCACAATAGGATCACATGGATCTGAAGAGGTTCCCCAACACTTTACCATTAGTAGACCTGGCCCAGTGTTTTGTGTGGTACTTGCAAACAACATGGAGCCAAAAACACATCACCACTTTGATTTAAGTGTGCAGTAGAGAATGGCATAAGTCCACTGCTATGTGGGCATCACCCACAGGACGCAATACTTCAGTGTAGTTTGTTCACAGGTCTGCTTCTATCATCCTTGCTTTTGCATTATCAATAAAATGACATTCATATTTTTGTTGGTTTTCTTAAAATATTCTATTATTGTTTTTATGAATGAGGCCACTAAAAGAGCTATGAGCGCCGCTAGCCAATCTATAAAGTGCAATGAAATATGGCTTGGAGCACCTAGTTCCATATAGCGCACTTCCTTCCCTGGACTAAGGAGCACCTATACTATAAAGGCTCCATGCTAAGATGACAACGTACATCTCACCTACCCCATATCTATCACCCCTGATAATGTTCATAAGGGGTCGGTGCTGCTGTAATTAACCCTTTCATATTCCCTTGGGTTGTAGGCAGCCCTTTTGGTTGGTCACCCAGATCCTTTGGCCAATAGTTACCGCTCCGAGGAAGGCATGTCAGAGATTGGCTTCCAAAAATAGGATTGGGAAATTCAAGCCAACATGGGCTCCGAGGTGCTACCTTCCCACCAAACCGTAAACTTGCCAGAGATGCTCCTCCCGTTGGTTACATCACTTCTCTGAAGGCAATTTTGATTGTGAAATATTTTTTTTATGTTTAATGTTTTCCAATCTGTATTGTCCAAGACTCCATGTATATGGTGGCCAAAACAATATAGAAGCATGAGATCTGTAATTCTTTATTACAGAAGATCGTGAGTGTATTGAAGCTGTTCAGTACATTGATCCTCATCACTGTATCCTAATCCTTTAGGTTTCCGAGTGTCGAACGACCATCCAAAATCCAGAGCCAAAGCTTAACTGGTGGGATTTCTCAGATTGCTGGTCCAACTGGCTGGGCTCTGTGACAAGAACATTTGCAATCCAGTATAATCCTATGTGCTAAGATGTTATATCTCCAAGAGAATAAGGAATAACGTCCCATGTTTCTATAGTATGTAACAAAATAAAAACATTAGCAGTGCTTTTAACCACGAACATGAAACCATTTTAGAAAAAAATCTTATATTTTTAAGGTTAGTTTATATAATGTCAGTTTCCATTTTTTCAAGGTTTAAAACTTCCTGTAAACCTGAAGTCTAAGAGTATGTACTAATTCAGTGAGCAAAATAAGTGGGGAAGGTGGGAGACGGATGGGAATCTTGTTAAATGATTGGACCTCTTAATATTTGACCCAGGCAGCTTCCATCAATCAATGCAAACCATGAACGCTCCTCTCACACATGCAACCCTCATCAAAGTAATCTGGTGGTGACGGACAGAGACATCAAAATGTATTTTTTTATCAATAATTAGATATATGTTTTGCATATTTGTTCCATCGTATAGTGGTCCTTTAACACTTATTGCTCTAGTTAAAGAACAACAGTCGATTAGCAAAAACTTTATATGTTGTGAAGTATGCAACAATCTAACAACACTAGAACCTGCATACGTTATGGGAATAACCATTCATTTAGCAGACATGCTAAAGCTGCCATGGAAGCCAAACTCCATTTTTAAGGGACAAGGGGCCGTTTCAGAGCAAGGCAAGAAGGCTTGCAAGTAAACTTGCACACTGCCACTACTGAGGCTATAGGAGGAATTTGATCTGAATCCACCAATGAATCAACAAATCCCCCTCGCTCCTCCTTCCACTTTTAAATAGATAATAAAAATTTGTAGAACACACCCACAGATTTCAAGTAAGCAGGTCGTGTGGAAACATGGCATCCTTCAGGCACAAGCAGTGTGTACTAAAAATTACCTAAAAATACTTATACACAGCTGCTAATGTTGTTCATTTGCTATTTTTTACCAGTCTATTGTCATCTTTAAAATTGCCCAAATTCTTCAAGAATAAACTACAGAGCGCTGAAAAACAATCAGTTATACTCATCTCATATTTTCAGGATATTTTCACTAATATATCTATTATATATTAGGAACAGAGAGGATAAATATTTTATTTTTAACAAGTAGAACCAATGTATCATTGCATGGGGGACTCAATATAAAAAAAAACTGTATTTAAAAATGAGCAAAAATGAATATTTTTCCATGGATCATCAATGTTGAATAGTGTATTTGTAGGATAAGAATGATGTTTAAACCTCTGTTTTTCGTATGTGAGTTTTTCTGTATGGTCTCTTTGATAGCCCACCCATAAGGGAGATATTAAGAACTCAAAGCATGTGGATGTTATTAACCTCGTGTTCTGCTGCTTAAGCAACTTAACATTTTACGCACGTGCTCCTAACCCCAAACACTTTGGTGTTTCTGTTACACAAACCTTTGCCAGTACTTACCTGCGTGTCTCTCTGTTCCTAATGAATCAGACCGCGCTGGCGAGTCTCCGTGTGTGACTGGAGTGTAAGAATTTGTAATTGGGGGCTATCATTTTCTAAAATTTATTTGGTCAGGAAAATAACTGTTAATGAAAGCTTGGTGTAATTTAAATGCCGGAGGCGGTGGGGTTGTGGGGAGTTGGAGAGACGCATTACAGTAGGGTCTATTGATATCCCACGTTACTGAGAAAAATGACTGCGTGCGGCGGGGGCGAAATTATTCCAATCAGTTGTAGATTAACAATGTTCAAAATTCCACTCCGCAATCATCAGCCATACTATAATTATTATACACGGACAGAAAATCTAAAAAAGCACCAGGCAAGGAATTAAATGTATGTGTGGTTGGGGAGGGGGCATTTTGGGCTTAAAAAGGGGTGCCGTCACCTCAATTTATTATGGGAGCATTACAACATATTTTGTTTGCATGCAAAACAAGCTCTTAAAACGTAAAAAAATAGTTATTTGATCCCTCTGCAGACTGCATTTGCAACAATAATAAAGGGTCGCTGTCGTTTCGTAAAAACTTCCCATGCTTGTGAAGTATATAACAACATAATAACATTAGCAGGGACATAAATCCTTATTTTTAGATGACTCTGATTGTGGTCATTACATATTAGACGTCTAGTCTGTCTGTGGCTTGAGTGGAAGAGTATTCTTTATATGGGGCCTTATTCTGCCATTGAGTTTAGTTGTGACGTGCTATTTGGAGAGGATGTTCTCAACAATAGTGAATACAGATCTGTTATGAATCCATGTTTTTTTCAGGTTTCTAATCCTTTTAGGAACAAAGACAAAAAGTCCACTATCATTAAAGCAACATTGAATACAATTGTTAAAAATTAAAGGCTGTAATTTTTTTTATTTAAAATGTGTAAAACCATTTTGATCATTGTCAAGAGAAGTTCTTCAACAAAGCATACTTTAAACAGGGCTGGATATACTTTTTTTAGGTCCCTAGGAAGTGAAGTGGAGGAGCACCTGGGAGTGAGTACAAAAGGTATATACAGACATATTTTTGCCTTTTTTGTGCGTGTAAGTTCCTTTTCTTCTTGTAACTGACTTGTCCTCGGGGTTACCAACTAGTAGCCAGTCTATGAACTGCAGCATTTGCAGCATGTCATTTTTTTTTTAAAGTGGCACCCCTGACAGGGAAGTGCCTCTAGGCGGCTGCCTAGTTAGCCTAATGTGTAATTCGGCCATTACTTTAAATCAGACACTTGTCAAGAGACAGGGTTAATTCTTCGCCAGTGCCTAGGGTTCCTTTCTACACTTCACCAACTGGAGCAGGCAACATAATTTCAGTAGCCTTCATCAGATCAGACAGCCCCAAACAGAGCATGGAAATCCCAGCATCCAACAAAAGAACACCAATGTCTTAACAAGAAAATATCTTTATTGAATAGGATACAAAATGTTTATAGTAAAATGCAATGGTAACTAAACAGCCACAAACAGAGCATGGACATCCCAGCATCCAGTAAAGGAACATAGATCCATCAACTGTGTCTTAACCATGAGATTTATTTTCTTTTTTGAATGGGATACAAAATATTTATAGCAAAAATGCACTTTTAACTAAACACATTCACAAAAAGTATATAAACAGTGGTACCATTAAGCAATATTTGGTAACATAATTAAGATCACTAGACCAGAAGGCTAAGTTAACCTAATCACCCTAGAACTGATTATTTGCGTATATCCAATGATAAAGTGTCCCATTGATAAAAAAAAGTAGGTAAAGTATTGGGACAGTGCCACAAAGGACATCTTAGATCTGTCTTTGCAAACAATAATTTGATTACACCTCCATAGACCAGGTCAGTATAGCTTAATTTGCCACAAATCTACTTATAAATTAAAACATACAAATATCAGGCATGTTTAACATGAATATAATCACTATAGCATGCTGTTACTCACAAATATAATGCACCCAATGCTACAGAAAAATAAAACAACCACCTCTATAGTACAGTGAATATGTTGTTGTTTAACAGTACTTCAGTCATGTCTGACTCTTGGTGACCATATAGACACAGCACACCAGGCACATCTGTCTGTGTTTCTACTTGTGCTCATCTGTAACGGAGCTGAAACACGCAGTCCAATATCTCCGCTGGTATACGGTAAAATACCCAAGAGGCACTACAGTCTCACCATTCCTGACCTCCCATATTGGACGACACACAATTTGGGAGTCAAATGAATACTGACTTTATTTACCTTTACAGAAATATATATACATCTCTTTGGCCACAGGTAATACACATGCCCATATTTGGCCGCACAATACACATAAAGAGAACAATAGGTGGGTCACACCTCCCTGGCAACTTTGATACAATCAGACATTGATTCAATTACACTTCTTTGTTCTTATCTGAGAATGAAAACACTGTATACAATAGACTTCCTTTATCTTATGCGGAGTCGCTGTAACAGGATTATCTCCCATGGCAAGTAGCTGCAAATGTCTGGGACAATATTCTGCAGAGCATCAACCAACATACATATAGTAGGATCATATTTTAACCATAATAATCATAAAACAGGGTAAAACAGTGATGGGTTCCGTTACATCATCCATATGGTTTTCATGGCAAATATACTGGAGTGGGTTGCCAGTTCCTTCTCCAGTGGACTGTGATTTGTCTGATCACTCTGCTATGACCTGCCTACATGGTATAGCTCACAGCTTCACTGAGGAACACAAGCCCTTTCACCAAGGTTGGGATCCAGTGAATATACCCAGAGCTAAACATGGCACCAGCAGTACAGTGAATCCCCCAATCTACAGGCCCAGTGCCCAGAGACCACATCACACAACCCTGACGGACACACGGTGGTTTGTGACAACTCCCTATAAGATTCCCTTCTAATTAGCGCATTAATACACAGCGCAATCTGAGTTACAGAGCTCTAATGAGAAAATATTTGCCTTCTTTTTACCTTCTAAAAACATTTTGCCCATCAAGTCTAGTTCTTCACAAGTCACAGTGTTGCTGGTTCATTAATCAATATGAAATTACTAAATATATAGAATATATTGAAAATAAAAATTTCATTTTTTAGCACATTTTTTTATTTAGCAATTACATTCTTTATTCTGTGATTAAGTTGTCACCGGAACACAAAGCAACCATTTTTGGCAATAAATATATCCTCGGAGGAAAAATAATTGTATAAAAATAGACAGTGATGAGAGATGGATTAGATGTCTGGCTGAGGTCACTGTAACATCAGTCTTTCAGCAAGGACAGAAAGTGTACAATTCCCCTGTCCCCAAAGACAGTCTCAATGTTTTATTGTCTAATTTACTGTCCATTTCACTGATAAATGGGACCGGAAAATATTTTACTCAGCTACATAAATGTATAGGAGGACCCTTGTAATGACTAGCAAGGGGCACACGTTATTTTAATTATGCATTAATCATTAATACAATCCCTATTTAATAATTTATAATATCAATATTTAATTAATTTTCCAATATTTTAGTACCTGCCTCCAGCTGAGTGTTTGTCTCCGCACTGATAAGGTCATTAAATCAGGGTTTGGCCAGGAGTTTTAAGAACTATTAGGTATGATAATTTAGTATTCCATCACTGACCCACCAACTCAGAAACTCCTTGCCAAGAGAAAACTCTTAACAGAACAAGCCAGTGGAGATCATTGTGTTGTATACGTTGTGTCAGCTAACTGGTAGACAAAGCCACCTCCCCCATTTATCTAATAGTGGGTGGATACCAGCAGCTGAGTCTGAGCTTTGACAGTAAATGTAATATTCATTTTTTAAATCATTGAATATGAATTGTATAAATGATCAATGTCCAATTAAAATATCTAGTTCATTTTTAGGGTCTTTAAATTAACATTTTGTTGTTGTTCAGGCCTTCAGTCATGTCCGACTCTCTGTAACCATATGGGCACGGAACGCTGGGCACATCTGTCTGTTTTTCAGGTTGTGCTTATCCATATGGTTTCATGGCAAAGATACTGGAGTGGGTTGCCATTCCTTCTCCAGTGGACCGCGAATTTGCCTGACCTCTCTACTATGACCTGCCCATCTTGGGTGACCCTACATGGTATAGCTCACAGCTTCACTGAAGTACACAAGCCCCTTCATCACAACAAGGTAGCGATCCAGAAAGGGTTAAAGGAAAATGGAAGTCCCATATTTTCAAAATGTTTTTCTAGGAATTTAAATTAATAATTAATCAAATCTATTTTGCAAAGTAAAAAATAATAATAATAATAATAAGTATTATACATAATTATATGCATTCCTGGGCTCACTGTATTTTAGGCCATTTATAAAACTAACAATTGGGACTTTAATATAATACAGCACAGGAATTAAGGTCCAGTTAGTGTAATAATCATTTAGAAAATGATGGAAACATGCAATTTATAAAGGGGCCGTCAACGTACCAGGGCAGTGACTATGACACTAATAAAGTGAATAAAACTCTCAGACTATAATAGACCTTTATGCTTCAGAATGGAAAGAGGAACAAGACAAGGGTCCCGGGCCCTGCTGATGTTTGCATTTTGAGTATTAGTTATGGAACCAGCCCAAGAAGGGAAGGTATCAAAGGAATAAATCAAAATGAAAAGTCCAGAGATCTGTAGGGGGCAGAAAGCTGGTTTGTAATGAAGCCAAGACGAGCGAGGTCAACGTTCCAGGTTACATCGACACCGCAGCACCTCCTCAGAAGGGACTGGAGGCGTCTTTGGACCCAGCAATGATTATGGGATCATATCTATGTGATTCACAGTAACTGTGATAGAGCCAGAACTCCATCCTGAGTATGACTATTGTGTATTGAGTATGAGGTTGGCTTGGTGGCTGGAATGAATTCACTATGGAGAGGGGACTTTGAACAGAGCAAAAATCTACAGGACCTCATTTGAATACTGTGGTATTTTTTCTATATGTTCTTTTGAACACATCTAACATTCCCTCCCACCTACCCTGTCCTTACCCATTCATCTATGATTTGTGTTACTTTATAGTGCCGGTTTCTGCACTATTAATTCCATTTATAGCTGCTACTCCCACACACTTAATTGCTTAAATCTACTCTTTTTCAATTACTTGCCAATCCCTCGTATCTCCCTTTTATTTCCTTCACCTTTTGTTTTATTGATTATCTAGGGCCTCATTCAATTGCGATTTGGCCAATTGAATGGGGCTCTAAATAAGCACATAACATATTTTTTTAAAGAAGTTTTTAGTTAGTAAACATCTATCCAAGAGCAAGGTTTTCACTAACTTAAAACGTATTTTAAAAAAATATGTTATGTGCTTATTTAGAGCCCTATTCAATTGGCCAAATCGCAATTGAATGAGGGCCCTAGTGTGTAAGTTTGCAAACTCAGTCTTAAAAAGCACTTTGTATAACAGTGTCATGTGTATAATTGTTAGCTCAAGGGTAAGGTTGTCAACTCCTTTTGTTATCAGTCTGTCAAATTAAGTATCGTCATCCCCTTATTTTATAGCCCAGCACAATGGGATGCAGGGGCGGCTGGTACATAGGGGCAAATGGGCAAGCGTCCCCCCCCCCCAATTATTCATTACTTTAATATTGTATTTTACATTAATATAGATAATACATTTGTATTATATCTGTATATCAGCTTTCAAGTCTTCTTTCATATGATTTTGTTAAAAATATGCATTTATCACTTTAAATTAACCCTTTGTGTGCCTTCCCCCTTGCCTGGTGTCTTTCACTGCTGCTATAGACCATGTTACAGTGAGAGTGTTGTATTGCTCTCCTGCTCAGCCTGGGTGAGTCTACAATGACTACACTTCAAGAGACCCTGAGAAGGAGAACCAACTGTTGGTGAGTGTCAGTGTGTTTTTGAAACAGAAGACATATTTTAATGTTATTATTCATCAGAGTACTAAGAATCTTGAATTTATCAACGGGAAAAAAACAGTGGGTGGAGCCAGTATAAGGTCATTGGGCAGGGCATATAAAGGTCAAAATGATGTCATGGGTGGAGTCCATACAAATCGGTGGAGTCTATGAAGGGGGAGGGGCCAGCTCTCGCTCTGCCACCCCCCAACTTGGAAAGTCACCAGCCGCCACTGATGGGATGGTTTGTAGCCATGTAAATGAGAGATAATATTAATAAAAAATAATAACTAATCTAGTGGGCAAAATATTTCTAGAAAGCAAAAGAAAAAAACAACCTTTCGTTTTTATATGTGTATATTAAATTATTCTAAACTGCAGGGAACCACTTTCTTTTCTGAACTGCTCCTATCTGCTACTGTCTCTGGAGGCATGGACTGGGGTGGAGGGAGGCATGGGCTGGAGTGGGCTGGGCGGAGGAAGGCATGTGCTGGGCGGAGGGAGGCATGTGCTGGGGCGGAGGAAGGCATGTGCTGGGCGGAGGAAGGCATGTGCTGGGCGGAGGAAGGCATGTGCTGGGCGGAGGAAGGCATGTGCTGGGCGGAGGGAGGCATGTGTTGGGGTGGAGGAAGGCATGTGTTGGGGTGGAGGAAGGCATGTGCTGGGCGGAGGGAGGCATGTGCTGGGCGGAGGGAGGCATGTGTTGGGGTAGAGGAAGGCATGTGCTGGGCGGAGGAAGGCATGTGCTGGGCGGAGGAAGGCGGAGGGAGGCATGTGCTGGGGCGGAGGGAGGCATGTGCTGGAGGAAAGCATGGGCTGGGATTGTCAAATTAAGTATTGCCATACCCTTATTTTATAGCCCAGCACAATGGGATGGTTTGTAGCCATGTAAATGAGAGATAATATTAATAAAAATAATAACTAATCTAGTGGGCAAAATATTTCTAGAAAGCAAAAGAAAAAAACAACCTTTAGATTTTAAATGTGTATATTAAATTATTCTAAACTGCAGGGAACCACTTTCTTTTCTGAACTGCTCCTATCTGCTACTGTCTCTGGAGGCATGGACTGGGGTGGAGGGAGGCATGGGCTGGAGTGGGCTGGGGTGGAGGGAGGCATGTGCTGGGGTTGAAGGAGGCATGTGCTGGGCGGAGAGAGGCATGTGCTGGGGCGAAGGAAGGCCGTGTGCTGGGCGGAGGGAGGCATATGCTGGGGCGGAGGAAGGCATGTGCTGGGCGGAGGAAGGCATGTGCTGGGGCGGAGGGAGGCATGTGCTGGGCGGAGGGAGGCATGTGCTGGGCGGAGGGAGGCATGTGCTGGGGCGGAGGAAGGCATGTGCTGGGCGGAGGGAGGCATGTGCTGGGCGGAGGGAGGCATGTGCTGGGCGGAGGGAGGCATGGGCTGGGCGGAGGGAGGCATGGGCAGGGGCGGAGGAAGGCATGTGCTGGGCGGAGGGAGGCATGTGCTGGGGCGGAGGGAGGCATGTGCTGGGCGGAGGGAGGCATGTGCTTGGGCGGAGGAAGGCATGTGCTGGGCGGAGGAAGGCATGTGCTAGGCGGAGGGAGGCATGGGCTGGGCGGAGGGAGGCATGGGCAGGGGCGGAGGAAGGCATGTGCTGGGCGGAGGGAGGCATGGGCTGGGCGGAGGGAGGCATGGGCAGGGGCGGAGGAAGGCATGTGCTGGGCGGAGGGAGGCATGTGCTGGGGCGGAGGGAGGCATGTGCTGGGCGGAGGGAGGCATGTGCTTGGGCGGAGGAAGGCATGTGCTGGGCGGAGGAAGGCATGTGCTAGGCGGAGGGAGGCATGGGCTGGGCGAAAGAAGGCATGTGCTGGGCGGAGGGAGGCATGTGCTGGGGCGGAGGGAGGCATGGGCTGGAGGGAAGCATGGGCTGGGTTTGAGGGAGGCCTAGGCTGGGGTGGAGGGAAGCACGGGCTGGGGTGGAAGAAGGCATGGGCTGGGGTTGGAGGAAGGAATTTGCTGGGGAGAGGGAGGCATGTGCTGGGGCGGAGGGAAGCATGGAGTGGGATGGAGAGGCCCTACACTACAGAACTGTAAGTATAGGCAGTCCACAAATACTGTATTAGGTGTAAGATTTAGGGGGTAAGAGAAACACAGATTTAATGGCAGATAAGAATCAAGAAGGCCCACATAGTCTGCCCATTCTATCTACCTAATAAACTAGCTTATTTCGGCCTCAGGATAGCCTTTGGCTTAGCCCAGGCATGCTTAAATACCTTAACTGTGTTTGATTCTTCACTGGAGATGTTCCACTTATCTACTAATTATTCTGTGAAGCAGGACTTTCTTACTTTATTCCTAAATCTTCCACCATCCATCTTCAAATTAAAAGATGTTCAAAAGTTATACTATACAGAAAGAGTAGTAGATAAGTGGAACACCTTCCAGTGCAAGTTGTTAGGTCAAACACAGTTAAGGAATTTAAGCATGCCTGAGATAAGCATAAGTATTTCTTGATCCTAAATTAATCCAAGCTTTATTTATATATAATTGGCAGATTAGAATGACCATGGGTCTTATCTTCAGTCAAAAATAAGGTTCTTAGTATGACAAGGTACGTGTTCATAGCCCCACTACCCAGTGGTGGAGCTAGAGAATGGAGGGCCCTGGTGCCCCCTGGGACCAAATAACTCAATGCTCCTCCCACAGATCTCCTTATATATCTACTCCCTTTCTAAAGACTTCTTCCCATAACAGTACATTATGCTTCCTTACCCTTACCTCCTGCCTGTGCAAAGCTCCTCTGCCTGCAGCATAGCTCCAAGGCGTGCAAGAACAAAAATTAAATGCAAAATATCCTATTGATTCTCATTACTGTTATACTATTGAAAATTGCATATTATCATTTAGCATAATAAAGAGTCACCCAAGAAAATAACAGCTATCCAAAGCATTTCTTATATCTAGAATATATTATATTATAGCCTTTACTAAAGGAGGCCTTGGTCTACTAAATAATGCTGACATTATATGGATCTTATTATTATTAATATTATCGTTTATTAGTAACACGCCAACATATTCTGCAGCACATAGTGCAATTTCTTTAGGTATTATGGTAATAAATCTTTCTTATAATAAGGCACTGTCCTCCCACACTGAAGAAGCAGCAATTTGCTCCCCTAGACATCTGATTTAGATTCCCTGGTTAATGTCTCACTGAGGGGAGAGAAATTTAGCAATTTCAGGGATTTCACAGTAACACTCAAGTCTACCCGGCACAGTAATTACATTTCCATCATCTTTTCTTTTAAGAAATCAGAGTAACACATTTTTCCTTTTTTTTTTTAAAGTGATAGAAATATTTTATTTCTTCTAAAATCTCTCATTTTAGTGTCGCCTGAGCTATGATTTTGGATTATTTTATATACCACCTTGTGTTAGCAATTTGCTTTGACATAGAACCAGCTCCCAGCACACAAACAGATTCATTGTTCAGATGTCAAACCTTAAATTAACTGCTGATGAATTAGATTTAACTTTTTTTGGTGCACAGTTTTGGTGGCAAAGTATAGATAAATGATCTCCGTACTCTGCCATAGTTTGCAAAAGATGGGAGGAGCTTCAGCTTAAATATAGTGAGAAAATCAGCAATTTTCAGTATACATTTTCTCACAAAAAATCAATATTGTTTAAAATTACAATTAATTAAAAAAAATAGTGTACAACAATGTTTCTCAACTTCAGTCCCCATGGACTACTAACAGGCCAGAGTCTACTGACATCTTCATTTGCACTCATGTGATTAATCACAATTACTGAATGACCAATGTGACCAAAATTGGTCCTTGAGTAAAGGAATTGAGAAACACCACTTTAAGCTACAGGTGGGGGGGTTTATTCTTCTATTTAGTTTTATTGGCAAGTGGCTATGTAAATTGCCTATTTTTAAACTGAATAGAGATCTTACGAGTTCACAGTTCATATTCTCTTAGGTTTTGCACATTATCAAGTTCTTCAAAAGAGAATACTATAAATATAACACTTTATAATACTTTAAATATTTACTCAAACCAGTTAATACATGGCAAACTCTTTTGCCTGGTTACTCTATCTGTGCTCAGTAAAAAAACGCAACTAACTGATTTTATTTTCAGTTCTCAAAGGACACTGCCATTTTTATATGATATACAATCTGATGGGAGAATTTAAATAAAAACAGTAATAGAAGTGCCCAACAGTACATATACTAGATCAAACTAATCAGGGTTGTAGGAACGAGGTGGAGAGGGGGAATCCCCCTCCAGATTAAGTGAATAGGGGACACAAAAAATAGCAAAATGAAACAATCATCCATTACTAGATTTGGTACTATGAAAAATTGACCCATAATATATATATATATATATATATATATATATATATATATATATATATATATATATATAGGAGCAGGGGCATTGTGAAGGTAGGGCCCCGGTGCATTGCACTGGGTGCACCAGTGGTAGATCCGCCCCTGGGTTGAGTTATCCCATCCCCCAGATTTTTGTGCCCATGCTGATAATGCTGAGCATTGTGAGTTTGGCCAAAAAAAAAGTTGAGGTTGAGTTGACAGGAGACAGCTTCACCAAACTTATTGAGCTTATAGAAACACGCTCACAGGTCCTGAAGAGGCCATAAATGCCAAGCTCCCTCTAAATGCTTATATATGATCTAAAATTCAATGCTGAATGCCAAATTACATATTTTAACCTTTTACATTATAATATGTAAAGAACCCAGAGGAATAATCTAAACCTTTTTGTTACAGCAAGAAGAGCGTAGTACCATTTGCAGGGTGTTTGAGATTTTTGGTCCATGCAGAACCTGCAGATATAAGTAAGCTCAATACAGATGTTCATTAGAACAATTTAATGGGTAACCTGGTGATATGAAGCCTCAATATTAAATGTTTAAACCTTTAGTGCTCCGCTGATTCTAGTACTCCTACATTCCATGTCCCTTTGAGCCACTTATTTTAGGTAGATAGAACGGGCAGACGAAATGTCACTTTAGGTTCTGAAACATATACATATTTATTTTCAATATTCTTTGACAAATGGCGAATATTGTATTTGGGGTGAGCTTTAACCCTTCTTGTGCCTCTCTGTAGTCGCTCGCTGGCCTCTCCAACAGAGCGCGGTTATTCAGGAGTGCAGCTGCACAGGGCTCACATTTCACCAATTCACAGCTTCCTTCCCCCCTGACAAACAGGCCTCAGAGAGAACCCAGGCCAGGAATTCTCCACCGTTAGCGAGACATTTCCTCTTTCCCGTCCTCCCTTCCATTAACGTTATTACTCTGCTCCTGGGAAAAGCTCACTTTTTTAGCCCATGCAGCATTTTTCAGGCCAGACGATGGGGAGGGCAGGAGGGGGCCACAGGGCACAAAGGAAGTTTGGGGTGAGGGAGAGTTATGGCCTTAGAACAACATATAGAGAAATGTCTATTCGTCTCTTCTCATCTGTCTATATTTTTTCAACTTAATATAAGGCACCAGTTGACAGCATGTAACCTGCATAAATATACATTAAAAAAGCAGATACTTTCATTACAAGTGTACTTTTAAAATGTGTAGCAGGCAATGTGGGAGGAGCTTCTAGCCCCGCCCAGAGTTTTAATGGGCTGAACCTACAACTGCTGAGGCCATTTAGCAAATTGTACCTTTATTGTGTTTATAACACAGTACTCGTTTTGTCTTGGCTACTAGGGACTCCTTAGATTATGGCTACCGGGTGTCCTTGTTGTTGGAAAAATGAAAAGCTAAATATTACAAGTTATTTTGTTATTGTGAAGAAATAAGTGATCTTAATGACTGTAAACTTAAATAAAACTACAGGGGGTGCCCACTCTTTCTCTGTCCTAGTCTAATGTTTTGTCTTTAGTTTTTGTGTGTTGTTCAGTCATTTCCGACTCTCTGTGACCTCATGGACCATAACACACCAGACAGATCTTTATGTCCATGGTCATGCTGATCCACTTGTTATTCATGGCAGAGATACTGTAGTAGGTTGCCAGTTCTTTCTCCAGTGGGCTACATCATACAGCCCCTGGTATTCTTAGGTGATCTCCCATCCAAGTACTGACCGGCTTCATGGTGGTGTGACTTCTTGGTTCCCTGACTGGAATCAAACCCAGGTTGCAGTGGTGAAAGCACTCTAACCACTGGACCACTAGGGAACCCTAATGTTAAGTTAGTGTTATATATCACCGCATTTGTATTATAATACAACACAGAAGGGTGATAGGAAGCTTAATTTGTTATCTATAACTCAATTCTGTTTAGAGATGCCCTTAAAAATTATATTGATCCTTGATCTTTTGAATAATGGGTATATTGTTTTTAGAACTCCAAAAAATAAATACAATGCACTGGCAGTTTTAGCTTCCACATTCCCATTGTACAGATAGGCTCTTCCTCTGAATTCAAAGCCTACTCCCACCCTAGTTGGTTAGCAGAAATCAATTCCACAGCTGCATAGAAAGGTTATATTGTTTTTAATATATTTTAAAAACAATTTATATTAAAAATACATTTTAAATGCAGTTCTACAGCGATCCTTTAAATATTCCACAATTTGCCTTTAGATTTCAGCCCACATATCCTGTAATAACAGCAGATATTTATTGGCGTGCAGCTCTCAGACCGGCACACACACCGCACTGTTAGACTTAAAGCCTTTTCTATTGGACTGTAACCTTACATTTTTACGCATCATCTATTCATGAAAGTTATTCCAAATTTAGTACTTGGCAGCGCTATTCCAAGACATGTTTTCCTCGGCCAAGAGCATGGAACACATTCTCCACACTCTAACCAGTTCAATATTGTGTTTATTTTATTACATACTTTTATGACTGTGCACCTCTAGCGGAAACAAGCACAGAAAACTGTGAAATGTCTCTGAACGGAGAGACCTGGGTTGGAGGGCAGATTGGCAAAATATAAGTAAAGATTCTTGTGTCTGATTGTAAGCTCCTCGGGGTAGACATATAAAGGTCTAGATCAGGAATCAAAAATGGCAAACTGGGGAAACACAGTCTTCTCCAAAAGAGGCAAGTACACCCCTGCTAAATGTGACCCTCTTGGAAAATTTGCAGTCAAATATTTTTTAATTCAAGAAACACTGTGCACATATGAACAAACTAACATTAGCATATGTATATGCCACATTCCCTGGTGGTCCAGTGGTTCGAATTTGGTGTTTTCACCCCTGCAACCTGGGTTTAATTCCAGCCAAGGAAGTAAGGTCACACCACCCTGAAGCCATGCAAGGTTGGGCCTGGTCAGTACTCGGAGGGAATACCAGGAGCTGTATGCTGTGGCCCACTCGAGAAGGAACTAGCAACCCACTGCCATGAAAACCAAGTGGATCAGCATGCCCATGGACATAGGCAGAAAGGTAGTAGATACGTAGTTCCCTGGATAAGAGGTTAGGGAACCAAGAAGTCACACCACCATGAAGCCATGCAGAGTTGGGCCTTGTCAGTACTTGGATGGGAGATCACCTCAGAATACCAGGAACTGTATGCTGTGGCCCACTGGAGAAGGAACTAGCAACCCACTGCCATGAAAACCAAGTGGATCAGCATGCCCATGGACATAGGCAGAAAGGTAGTAGATACGTAGTTCCCTGGATAAGAGGTTAGGGAACCAAGAAGTCACACCACCATGAAGCCATGCAGAGTTGGGCCTTGTCAGTACTTGGATGGGAGATCACCTCAGAATACCAGGAACTGTATGCTGTGGCCCACTGGAGAAGGAACTAGCAACCCACTGCCATGAAAACCAAGTGGATCAGCATGCCCATGGACATAGAGATGTGCCGGGTGTTTTATACTCCATGAGGTCACAAAGTGTCTAAAACGACTGAATGATGCAGAAAAAAAATGCCACCGACATAACCCTTATTAGAGAAGTGTAGAGGTGCTTCCATCTTGTTTTGTTTCAGCACTTCCTGTTGGAGAATGAACGGGGGGTCTATCTAATCTGTAGGTTCGGGAGGGTGGGGAGCAGGCCATATGAAGATGGGGTGGTGACTTCTTATATAACTGGATTTTTTGGAATTTGACGCCTAACCTCTCCCATATGCCGAGCTTGCATCAATAAGTGCAAGCAATGTTCACCTGGAATGTAAAGTCCGTCTCAAACACACATCTTCACAAAAAGTCATCAAAAAAGTTTCCTTGCATAATTATGCCCTTAGTTTGCAAACATATATTTCAGATTTAGTATCCGAAATCCCTGTGATTTCCAGCTGTACCTTATTACTATTATCTTTATTTATATTGCGCCAACATATTCCGTAGCGCTGTACAGGGGTTTAGTACATGGCAAAAAACAAACTTAACACCTTGTGTTAACACCCTGTTTTTGAGCATATAATCAAATGGACATAGAGCTAGTTTCCAAGGCACTGACACAAGGTTACATAGTTACATAGGGCCTCATTCAATTGCAATTTGTCCAATTGAATAGGGGTCTAAATAAGCACATAACATATTTTTTTAAAGAAGTTTTTAGTTAGTGAACATCTATCCAAAAGCAAGGTTTTCACTAACTAAAAACTTATTTAAAAAAAATATGTTATGTGCTTATTTAGAGCCCTATTCAATTGTCCAAATTGCAATTGAATGAGGGCCACAGTATTTAAGGTTGAAAAAATACTTTCAGTCCATCAAGTTCAACCTTTTAAGATCTCCTCTGATCTGCAATATGCGGATTAACTATTAATTAATAAGTTGTTAAAAAAAAATAATCAATTCCCTCCTGATCCCAGACACCGGCGACTGGACTTCTCCCTGGATCAATACTGCCTCTCTAATTATCCATGATAACCCTAAATTCCCTTTTTAATTAGAAATAAATCCAGTCCCCTTTTAAAGTTATCTATCAAATCCGCTGTCACCACCTCCTCTGGTAGAGAATTCCACAGATTAACCATCCGATTGAAAACTCACAAACTTACAATCTACGTTGAAACCCACCAGTGAAATTTCCAGTTGAGATCCAATCTGTTTTACATATCTCCTGAGATCATCTATATGTTCTGAACCCCTTCACACGTCTCCGACCGTTCATAGGTTTGTCATATGTCTGTAAAATAACACTGAAATGTAACGATTTAGCGTTCCCTTTATAGAGTGACGGTTCTTGTATGAAGCGTAACTGCTAATGAGCTGGCTAGTAGCTTGGATATCATAGAAATTAGTTTGATATATTGAAGAATATTGAATCCTTACACATTCGGAGAAGAAAATAACAGGTATAAGAAGTGGTGATATTACCAACAATCAGCCATCAAGGCCAATGGAATGGGTAAAAGACAGTGATGAAAATACTATAAAATGTATATTATTAGCAGTGAAGTAGGATAAATTACCAATCACTATTTAATTCTTTATCTAGCAGAAGGACCGGCTTTTTCCCTTCAGCTTTTCAGTATCAGAGCTGTTGTTTGCACTGCTAGACATGGGACTACAATAAAACCATGGCATGAAGGCGCCATATTGGTGTGATGCATGGATAATGCTAAATGTGTGGCCATCATTACAATACAGAGGGACAGACCTGAGAGTGATATCCATGGACTTGAGTTTTTTGTTATTTTGCCTGCAAATAATACTGATATCAGTACAAGATAACCTTTTCTAGAATACTATATAGAGAAAGTGTGTAGATGGATAGTACAATTCAACCAATCAGAGAAAAGTTGGTTATTTCTTCCCCCCGAATCAATACGTCTTGGATGATTACACGTCTTGATATATTAAGAAGGAAGACATAAGCACGACATGTATAATCTAGATCAGTGATGGGTAACCTTTTTTCATTCAAAGGTCTCATGCATCCCCCGAGTCCTTAAAAGACCCTCACAGTGCTCTTTTATTTACGCAAAGCAAGATGGTAGATCCACTTTGGAATGGAATTCCTTGGTCATATAGGTATAGATAATGAGGATAAGTATTTAGGAGTACAATTGGGTATTGTTTGCTAGGTGTAGAGTTATAATGATCTATGTATTTTGGAAGAGAGTCATCCTTTAGTACTGTAGAAAACAAGGTGGGGCTACATGGGAAGTGCTTGAGGGCCACATGCAAAGGCCGTGCCACCCCGAACCAATAATCTAGATGATTGGAGGACAAACACCTACATAACTGCTCAATGCCAGGCAGCAGATTTAAAGGCAGTTACAATATTAGTTAGTCTTAAAATGGACATATAAGCCAGGGAAGACATTATAATTCTACCACTAAATCCCTACTAAGACTTCATCCAGAATATGAAAAATTGTGGGTCACATTTTTTAAAAATGCCATTATAGAGCTAGTATGTGAATGTAATAAAATTATTATAGCATAATAAAGTGCAACAGCTATTAGTAGAGGCTAAATAAATTAAACATATTTTCCGAAGCAAAAAGCGCCTATGAGGTTATATAATTACATTATATATATTCATCGATTATTATTATTATCTTTATATCGCGCCAACATATTCCGTAGCGCTGTGTAGGGGTTGACTACATGGCAAAAAACAAACTTAACACCATATAAAGAATGGAGGGCCCTGCTTTTGAGCATAAAATCAAATGTACATAGAGCTTGTTTCCAAGACACTGACACATGATTGAAAACCCGCAAACTTACAATCTAAGGGTTTAGGTGTGATACAAGAGGGTGACAAATGCAAGATGGCGGTGTGAAAGCAATTTGTTTAGTCAAGTGGAGGTGTCTGTGTGTTGTACTGTAGATTGTGGGTGTAGGTGTTATTAGGCTGTGGAGTGTGCAGTTGATTTTTTAAACAGCTGTGTTTTTAGTAATTTTTTAAAGGTTTTGAGGCAGGAAGATAATCTAATGGAGCGAGGCAAGGAGTTCCAAATAGTAGGGGCAGCACGAGAAAAGTCCTGAAGACGGGAGTGAGAGGAGGTGATGAGAGAGGAGGAAAGAAGAAGGTCGTTAGCAGAACGAAGGGGGCGGTTGGCAGAGTATTTTGAAGCAAGAGCAGAGATATAAGGGGGTGCACTGTTGTTGAGGGCTTTATATGTTAGGGTCATGATTTTATATGTGATTCGGGAAGCTATGGGAAGCCAGTGGAGTGACAGAGAGGAGCTGCAGACACTGAGCGTTTGGTATTGAAGATGAGTTTAGAAGAGGCGTTCATTATGGATTGGAGGGGAGACAGACGAGAGATGGGGAGGCCAGCAAGGAGGGAATTGCAGTAGTTGAGTCAAGATATGATGAGAGAGTGTATTAGAATTTTAGCTGTGTCTTCTTTTGGAGATGTTTTTTAGGTGAAACTGACAAGATTTTGTTATTGCCATTGGATGTGAGGAATAAAAGAGAGGGCGGGATCCAGTAGAACCCCAAGACAACGGGCCTGGGAGGTGGGAGTGATGATGGTGTTGTTAATAGTGAGAGATATTTGAGGAGTGGAAGCTGTAGTAGAGGGTGGAAAGATTAGGAGTTCAGTCTTAGACATGTTGAGTTTGAGTTGACGGGTAGACATCCAGGAGGATAAGCTAGAGAGGCAGTTGGAAACCTGAGCTAGAAGAGAGGGGGATAGATCGGGTGCAGAGAGGTAGATTTGAGTATCATCTGCATAGAGATGATACTGAAATCCAAAGGATTTTATGAGGGTGCCAAGGGAGGAGGTGTAGATAGAGAAGAGGAGGGGGCCTAGGACAGAACCTTGGGGAACGCCAACAGACAGAGGGAGAGGTGAAGAAGAGGTGCCAGAGAAGGAGACACTAAATGTACTATCTTGTAGGTAGGATGTGAACCATGAAAAAGCTGTGCCCTGGATGCCAAAAGAGCGGAGAGTTTGGATTAGAAGAGGATCCATTGTTGTGATTTGCAAAATACCATTAAGCTAATATTCTGCTTTGGAATTTGTGAATTTACTCATCGCAGCATTATATTTGTGGTTTCATACACTTGTCATCTCAGCTAGTTTGTTACATTTTGCTCGTTTCATTAACCCCCATTCAAGTGTCAGCCATCTTGAAAAAATTTTAAGCAATCATAAAAAGGTAAACCTCATACAATTTATTAGGAACATCACTAATAAATATTTTTTAAAAATGTTAAAATAAGCTTTGCATTGATCCAAGACACTCCACTAATAATCTTCTTTTCCTCTGTATCAACTATTCTATTAACTAGGACACTCTCTCAGTTATCTTCCAACCAGTACCATGTTCTCTCAACTACATTTGATTTAAAGGACCACTGCATCATGAAAACTATATATATGTTTGAAAATATTGATTCTAAGATGATAATTAATCAGGAGAAAAGAAATTGAGAAGTGTTGATAGTTTGTTACATACTTCACAAATATGCAATTTTTTCTTGAACCACAGTAATCCTGCAAAAACAGACTATACAATGTATTAATTAGTTTATTATATGGACAGAATCAAATGCTTTATTACAATCTTGATATGTTACAGCTATTGCTTATTTTGGCATGCTCTTCTTGCAGTAAATCCATGCTGCCTTGGATCTTGTAAGCTTCTTGAGTTACTTTCTTCAATACAATCTGCATTCAGCATCTCACTAGTGATTTCAAACTAACGGGCTTGTACAGTAGATTCCAGAATGAGTGGTATTCTAGATTCCCATTCTGTCTACCTAGAATGTTTGGCGGATCTATCCTGTTATGTGCACACACAGCACTGGAACCCTCCCTAGCCCCCTACACCCCTTGCCAGCCCTAACCCCAAGTCACTAACCCTAAGCCCCTACACCCTTTGACGGCCGTAACCCTAACCCCCTACACCAGTTAACGGCCCTAAACACCTAACCCTAAGCCCCTAACCCCCTACACCCCTTGCCGGCCCTAACCTACACCAGATACCGGCCCTTACCCAAAACCTAACCCCCTAAGTACCTAACCCTAAGCCCCTAACTACCTACACGCCTTGCCGGTCCTAACCCAAACCCCCTACACCAGTTACCGACCCTAACCCCCTAACCCTTTAACCTCTAAACCTAACCCGAAAACCCCTAACCACTTACGGGCCACTTAGAGACAGCTACATTGCGACGTTGGCGGCGCAATTGCCGTGCGTGCATATAACAGGATTGGTCCTATTTGGCTTAATGAATATTCAGAATAGAACGTTTATCAGGGCATGCTTAAATTCCATTCCATTACTGCAATATTATCCAATTATCTACCAAATACTACCGACCTCCCCGTTCCCTCCCAGCCCTCTCTTCATGATCCAGTGCACAGGGTGATGTAACACACACAAAATGGATTCCTACACTAATAAACAGAGATTTAAAAAAACACAAATAATTCCCTTTCTTCTTGAACTACAGTTGTCCTTTAAGAAGGTCTGAGATAATCATAGAGTCATCATGAGGTTTACATAAGCCAAAGTTCTTTGGTAGATAGAATGGGCAGACTTGTATCTATCATCAAATATATGTTAGTTTTGGGATTTTGTCACACTGAAAAGTCCCTCCATTTGTTACATCACCTCGGTCAGAGTCCCCTCTGGCCCTGGGAACTGACATCAATAATTCCAGGAATGTGTGTGACACATTTGGCATCTTAATTACCCCATGTGCTCAGGGGAAGAACAGAATTGGGGTATAGAGCTATGGACCTGGGTAGTTGTGAGGGTCAGTGGTCAGTCTAAATCTGAAACATATGACACTCTATGACCTGGAGATGACTCTCTATTCACCTTTTTTCTGTTCCATTAAAAAGTAACACAAACCATGTGCCTGACATAATAGGCTTATATATATATATATAGAATTTGGAATTTAGGGTCTTTACATTTGGGAGGGATACAATTAAACAGTATTGTACCATGAACCCCTGTAGTGCAATATTTGAAAGATGCTCTTTTGGCAATGGGGAAAATGTTTTTTTAGGATGTTAGAAACACCTACAAAGGCAACATTTAAAGGGACACTGTAGTCACATGTTTTCATGTATTTAATAGAACTAGAATTAATAATGGCAAAATAGTTGTAGAAATTTTAAACAACCTTTAAATTATGGCATATGTAGTCTTAGCCACTGCTGTTGTCTTATATTGACCTCTTCTTATGTGTAATCTCTCAACTCCCAATGTCTGTTCCAGCTTGTATGGTAGATAAGCAAAGTCAATTTCCCTTTGGTATAAAAGTACAAATGCAATTCACTGGCTGTCAGCGAGAGAATCTTAGACTCTAATGTCCGCAATTACTTGACTAGAAGAATATACTCACAGACATGGGTGTAGGAGCTGAGGGGAATACAACTCATTGTATGCAAAAAATGCACAACAGCTTTTCTACACATATACCCACATTTAAAAATCTGGGGGGGATATGTCCCCCTCATCCCACCCAGTTCCTACAGCCATGCTCACAGATATGGAGAGGTATACAAATATAACAACATATGCATATATAGAGGATATATATATATATAGATATATATATATATATATATATATATATATATATATATATATTTATTATTTTAATATTTTTTTTGGTTGTTGCACATACAGTAAGTCCATTTAAAAATAGCATAATAAAATTACTGATTGAACATGTATTTATTTTTATCATTAATAATATTACATTATTAATTTGACATGACAAATAAAGAAAAAAGTTTATGCATAAATATATTTTTTCCTGTATAGTATAGTTAATGTTGTAAAAAGTATCAAATTCAATGTTTTTAGATCTCCTCTGATCCGAGTATTTTGTGAACTGATCCAGAGGAAGACAAACAAAGACCCTGATTGAAATACTCTCAAGTGGCTCATTTGGGGAAAAAAGAATCAAATATGTTAATGATTTAATAAAATTAAGGAGGGAAGTACCTTTCAGAAATGAGGGATGCAAGAACAAGAATGTATGATTTGAAGTCGGAGAGTAGAAGATTTAGAGCTAATACTACTTTACAGAAATGGTTGTAGATTAACAGTGAAGGAATTTAATTGTACGGGATAAGCATAAAGTTATCATGAAGATTAATTAAGTCAAACTTTTTAGGTGGATGGAATTGGTAGGTTAGATGGGCCTTTTGGCTCTTGTCTGTTGTCAGATCTATATCATGTATTGTAATCAGCTTATTGTATGTTGGCCAGATCCAAATTTCAATGAAAGACACTTAAAATAAAACACTTCTCATAAACGCCCCCACTTTAAAAAGGTAGTCTGGCCATTATAGATAAACGGGTCGTGAAACTAAACATTATTAAATTTGTGATTTGTGTGATAAAACATTAAATGTAAATGTCATTGGCAGACACATTTGACTCATACTATGTTACTGCTTGGGTTCCCTGGTGGTCCAGGGGTTAAGATTTGGTGCTTCCAGCACTGCGTCCTGGGTTTAATTCCAGTCAGGGAACCAAGAGGTCACACCACCCTGCTGCCAAGCAGGGTTGGACCTGGTCAATACTTGGATGAGAGACCACCGAGGAATACCAGGAGGTGTATGCTATGGCCTACTGGAGAAGGAACTAGCAACCCACTCCAGAATCTCTGCCATGAATACCAAGTGGATCAGCATGACCATGTACATAAATATGTGCCTAGTGTGTTAAGGTCTATGAGGTCACAGAGAGTCGGACATGACTGAACAACAAAACAATAACATATTACTGCTCATTAGCTGACAAGGGCCAGCCCACATATCATTTAAATATTGAATTAGTTTTTTGTGCTTTGGGGGCTTCATAAAAAAAAGAAGACACACAGTGGTACATTATCAAATATCGTCTGTGAGACACAACAAAGAAAAAAATTGCTTTCAATGTCTTGGTTTGGCCTTTGCGTAAGTCATATATAAGAAAGACACGCCATTCATATACAGATAGCTATTGAAATAATTACAAAAAATATATATATAAAATGAAATTGACATAAATATGTCCCAAAGAATATAATTTATATCTTAAACTCTCTTGTTGTAAGCTCTTCTGCTTCATATTTGCTAAAAAGAACTTCAATAGCCAACATTGCGCAGAAAATGGAGGGTAGTTAGTTGATGTTCCTCTCAGGGTTTCTTGTTCTCTGAAAGACAACATCTTTGATTCTTTTCTCCTTTTTGATGTGAATGTGCTGAAGTGTCAGAAGGTAATGGGGTAGTGCACTTGTCCTGAAGAGGTGTGAGATTTGCCAGACCCTCAGGAAATAATTAAGTATTTAACAAACGGGTGCTATGTCTGCAGATTCCTGGTCCTGTTTATTTAGGGTTACTTCTCACTTTGTACCTTTTTTTTATAGATTACCATGAGGACATTCATTGCAGTAAACACAGGAGTGATTTATTTCTGTATTCCATTTATAAAGCTGTATTTTATTAAGATTAACTTGCAAAGAGGCCTAGTTGAGGCCTAGTAGTAGTTTTAAATCACTATGGCAACCAATACATAATACAAACCAATACTTCCACAAGTACTATGGTGCTGTGTGGCGTGTTATTGACCTGTTAATCATTAATTTATAAATAAAATGATTTACAACAGGCATTTGCCTTCTTCCTGTGACCATTATTCTTTTCTGGGTGGGCAATGAGACTTGTCTCAAGCCAATAGCAAAAAACAAGATGGCAGCCCCTGTGGTGTTCTGTATAATAGCTAACATCTGGATTTCATATTAGGGATAATTAATGCTTGTGGCTGATGGGCTCTACATAGCAGGCTCTGATTAGAGTCACTGTAATGGGGGACAGAGATGGACGCACCCCTGAGTTATTATAATTTATCATTCTTAGAGATAATACCAGAAAAATAATACTCGAAACGGAAACTCCTCATTTTATTTTAAAGGAAAGTATTACTTGACTTTTAGAATTATTTCAAGTCTAGACTACTCCTTCTAGTCAGACTTAAAGTAAAAAAATATTTAAACTACTATACTCAAGTTTCACTCAGGACAGAACTATATATGTTCAATAACTCATGAGACCAAATGGAAACATTTAAAGGTGATATGTCTCCAAGATGAGCACCATTGCATGTAAAGAATCAAAAAATATTGTTAAGGCTTAAATTTCCCAAGTCTCCTAAGTACATACAAGTATATAAAATCTAAAGAAAAAGAAAAAAGAAAAAGATTTTGGTCTTGCCATGACATCTCCTGTTGAATATCAATAACTTACTTCTATAAAATAACTGTGAGCTGAATTAAAGAGTTATATTGGGGTTAATATGTATATATAATAATTTATGTAAAAATAATGTTTAAAAAAATCAGAGTAAGGACTACAGGGAGATCTGTTCCCTCCAAACTCCCTAATATGTGACAAGTAGAGTGAGCAATAAACACAAAAACTTGCTAAAAGCCATCCACCGACTGAAGGGTCCTCACTAGAAACCCGCACCCACTTTCTAACAATATTTATATATTTAGAAGCTATGCAATATTGCGAGCATATGGTATGTATAAAGTGGTTTTGGATAAAAGAGTTTGAAGGCATTGTGGACTTGTTTGCATATCCCTGCCCAGTTTCCCAGAGCGCAAGAACTGTATTACTGGGAATGCTGAGGAGAAAATACGTTTTTTTAAACTTATTTTTACACATTCAAATGTGAATACAAATGGACTATTTATTTACTGTATTGTGTACAGTGGGGGGTTTTATCACTCTTTTGGCCAACATAAGCTATATGATGTTGTAGTGTATATATATATATATATATATATATATATATATATATATATATATATATATATATTTGTGGGCACATTTGCATGTCCTAGCTCAGCTTCCCAGAATGCAGTGTAATAACTGTTTTTCTCGGAATTCTGAGCTAGAAGCAGGTTTTTAAACTTGTTTTAGACATGTAAATGTGAACACAGATGTACTTTTTATTTACTATATATATATATATATATATATATATATGTATATATATATATATATATATATATATATATATATATACACACACACACACACATACATACATACATACATACAGATAACTAGTCTTAATTTATATGAAAATATATATGAAGAATATGTTTGTCCTATAAAAGTTTATCACTATATACTGCAATACTCTGATTATATACATATATATATATATATATATATATATATATATATATATATATATATATATATCACATGGACTTTGTAAACATGGACATTATAAAAAAAAAGTTGATAACCATTGGATAATTGTCAGTACTTTTTTTTTTTACACAAAATTGCGCCTGTGTCAATCTATAGAACAGAAGCTGCTAATAACAACTTGTCTAGAAGATTATGGTGAATTATACATATATATATATATTAGTACATCAGAAACACTTTTAAGTGGTGTTTATATTATGGCTATAATATTTAAAGCTTCAAAAGCCACGAGCTTCTTGTTAAATATACACATTAGCTTCTTGTTTCAAGCGCATAACTAAGTAACTGGGAAACATTTTTATCCGTTGATTATGTTATAACACTAACAAAAGGTTTATAAAATCAGCATCTGTCATGGTGAGATGGGGCAGGTACTGTCTTAAATCACACAACCTGGTAAAGCTTAGAGTCAAAGGTTAAGTTTTGTGTGCTTGAGGAATATTATTTACTCATTGCAGAATTTTTTTTAAACCACATTTACAAAGTTTTTGTGAATTTTAGATATTTTATATTTTTCTGAGCAACAATTAGGATTCATCTGGGCTAGACTGTAGTTGTGAGAGATTTACTCAATAATGGCAGTTGCAACTGGCTTTTATGCATAGGAATCCTGCATTGCAGCCCATCACCTGATTTACTAAGCCATGTTACTTAATAACTCTGCAGTCCATCACTGTCATCACTAGTCATTATATCTGGGTGTATTAGGGACATAATGTTGTATGTTAGTATTACTATTATTATCTATATTTATAACAAGCCAATATATTCTGTAGAGCTATACAGGGGTTGAGTACATGGCAAAAGCAAAATGAACACCTTATAAAGGGCCTCATTCAATTGCGATTTGAGCCAATTGAATAGGGCTCTAAATAAGCACATAGCATATTTTTTTAAAGAAGTTTTTAGTTAGTGAAAACCTTGCTTTTGGATAGAAGTTCACTAACTAAAAACTTCTTAAAAAATATATGTTATTTGCTTATTTAGAGCCCTATTCAATTGGCCAAATCGCAATTGAATGAGGGCCAAAGAATGGAGGGCCTGTTTTTGAGCTTGGAATCAAATGTACATAGAGCTCGTTTCCAAGGCA
Source organism: Discoglossus pictus (assembly GCA_027410445.1). Classification (NCBI taxonomy): domain Eukaryota; kingdom Metazoa; phylum Chordata; class Amphibia; order Anura; family Alytidae; genus Discoglossus; species Discoglossus pictus. The sequence goes on along the minus strand of CM050176.1, from coordinate 34,951,546 downwards.
CTGACACAGGATTGAAAACTCGCAAACTTACAATCTAAACACTAGCTATGAATCTGTTCTCTCCACTATTTGTGATGCAGTTATTCAGCATTGCGGTCTAAACCCAAGAAATCTGCAAAAATCCCAAGCAATTGAATATTTAAATATCAATAATTAATATTTAATACGATGGGCATTGTGCCTCCAGCTTGCCACCTTGCCTACATTGGAAGAATTAGAAAGTCCAGTCTTCTATCTGAATGTCTAATGAGTTAGGCCAGGGGTAGGCAAGGATTTGAGGATATCCCAGCTGCATACATGCAAGGCTATTTTTTTCAGGCATCCTGATTGACTCACCTGTGCACAGAAAGGATATGCTCAAATCCAGGCCTGTGTGTGGTTTTCCAGGACCAAACTTGCCTACCCCTGTGTAAGACAATCATTAAGGGGAAATAAATCCTTCACTGATCAGGAGAAACAAAATGCATGTTGTTTTTCTACAAAAGAGTACATTGTACATGCATACCATCCACATGTTTTGGACTGACAATCTCTCTTGTAATGAGTTAAATGCTAGGGATGGGCCACACACACAGGCCAGGATTTGAGGATACCGCTTCTGCCTTCAGGTGAGTCAATCACTTCTTCAGTCATCCTGATTGACTCACCTGTACATGAAAAGGATATCCTCAAATCCTGGCCTGTGTGGGGCTCTCCAGGACCGAACTTGCCCATCCCTGCTATAGAGGTTTAAAATCTAACTGCAAATAGTTTTTGGAAAGTATTTGTTTGCTAGAGGGTTGTGTGCGCAGAACTAAAGATTGCAATCTTTTTTGCTAAAAGAATGGTAGCCGCTTCTAATATATGTTGAGCTGCACATACACAAAAATGATTTAATTGATGGGTGGGTTATGGTCCTGCATGTAATAAAATTAGATATTTGGATGCAACCTTCAGTGTGGTCACATTGTGTCCCGAGTTACTCGGATCAGGACAAGAGAGTTGCTGTAAAGAAGAGTGGTTGGAAAGGTACCCCGGCTTGTGCTTATCCTTGTTAGTGTGTTTCCTGCCCTAACACCTCTTACCCACCCAAGTGTCCTTCTTATGAAGGAAAGTCACATAATTAAGAGCAAACTACTTTTCCAGCACTGACCATGTCCCATTTTCTCCAGTCCCACGTCACATTTTATTATAAAGTCCAAGGGAATCAAAGAAGCCTAAAGTGGCTGTGATGGCTTAGTAGATTCCCCAAATGTCTTTATGTAGCATTAATTTGTCTACGATATCTGTACATCTTAGGTCATTGGAAATGTTTGGAGGTAAATTTAAAAAATGCTCTAGTGCAGAACATAAAAAAACACAATCTTGAATGTATTACCTTTTATATGCATTACCATTGGAGGTGGAAGTGACTTTGAATGCAAAGAAAGCTTCTGCAGATAAGGAATGTGACATCTACAAACACCAGTGCTCTCATCAGAGTAAAGGAAAGCCTAGTTTACAGGGATGCAAAACCCAACCCCCTTGCCTCAAAAGGATGCTTGGGCCCTAGAAGACGGTTGAATGCAGAGTTTCCCCGCTGGTTGAGTGCCACCCAACACCTAGACCCTCTCCCAAGGGACAAAACATGGGTAAACTGATAGTTTACCCATGTTTCCGTTCTTCACGATTTTTGTACATTCGCGGGGACCCCAAGAACAGAACCTCTGCCAATGTGGAGGGATTACTGTGTATATATATAAAGTGTATAGGCGAGCCCTGGTGCATTGGTAGTTCCACCCCTAATGTGAGATGCTTAATGAATTCCCCCAGCATCAGCTGTTATATATAAAAAGTAAAATATAAAAATGTAAAGTCTACACTTTTTGTTTTTTATCTATTTATTTTGCTCTATAAAATCATTTTGCCCATCATCAAGTGTAATTATTTTAAAAAAAAACTATAGAAAAATTGGTAACATTACCCCTTTAAATATTTGCTGGTTTGTAACTTTTTTATATAAATGCATTTTTTTTAAGTGCAAATATCTCTGAAAAGTCATAAAAACCTTGCATGAGCTGTCAGAGGCGCTGTGTAACCATCCTGAGCCGGCAGCTGCCTTGGCTGAATGAACTGGGTGTGTTTTAAGATTTTAGCTGCAAAGTAACAGGAAATGTGGGAAATATCATAAATCAGGATTTACTGACTGGGGTTTTTGTGTGGGGTACAACAAAATGGATTGAATATCAGGAGTGTGTACAAGGCTCTCGCAAATTGCCAGCACCTGCCTGGAAAGGCTGTCTAATTTAAAACCTGCCCCAAATTAAAATTTGTAGGTTTCAGCAATCCTTGAAAAAAAAAAGAACTTTTGAGAAAAAGAAAGCTGACTCAGAGCTACAAAGAAAAGAGGTGAAGAAAACACACTTGTCAAGACATTGGGATTTGCCAAATATGCCATGTTTGAAAGATTACTCCTTAAATTAAAAGGGGGAGGGCGATTTGGGGGCTTAAAGGACCACTGTGCAAATAAATAAGATACTAAGAAGATAATTAAACAGTAGAAAAGAAATTAAAAGACAATTATTTCAGCACAATTTGGACCACATCACAGTAAAGATCTCCTATAACCATGTTAAAAAAACTTTTTGAATTTTTAAAATAAGTGCATTTTTCACTGCGAACTTAATAAAGTAATATCTGTGTTTACATGTGTCACTGACATGCCCACTGCCAGACCCACAGCTACAGCTCCATTTAGCGCGCAAAAGAAAAAAATAGTTAACCCATAACTAAATTAATCTCTGCAGATCATGGAATGCTGGAATCACCTAAACAGGTAAGTTATGGGTTAACTTTTCAGTGTATTCCTGAGTTCAGGGAAAATTGCTAACAATCACTAACCTCACCACGTGTGGCTATCTGTTATTTATCATAACTTTAAAACTTTCGATTTTCTAGCAGTTATTAGAGTAACGATATTTAACACTTTATCATCTCTGTGACTACTATTGTTTATCCAACTGACCCTTCACTCCTTTTTATCATCCCCACAGCGAGAGTTAATTAATAACCCTAGTTAAGGAGAATATTGAGAGCAAGGTCCCATATAGATAATTTATACCTAACTTTCAAGCTCATTTTTTTAACACTTCTGTTCAAAATGTTTACTAACAACCAAAATAAATTATATTTATTTAGCTGTGTATTTTTCATTCAAGGTGCCAGTTTAATGTAAAAAACAAAAAACAAAACATAGAATCTTTCCTGCCATGTGCTCACCAGTGCAGGGAAATTTGTTGAATTTGTTCTATGGGTTAGGTTTATAGTTATGGTTTAGGGTTAGGAATAGGGTTTAGAGTTAGGGTTGAGGGTTAGCATAGTGGCCCACACTAACACTAACCCTAAATCTAAACCCTAACCCTGAGAACAAATACAAAGTCTTGGCTTGCAACTGGCGCGCCACCCGCTGGCCACTGCACACCACTGTGCTGGCGGGCCAATAACACAGGTCCCAAAAATAATTTTATCTTAATTACTATATAAAGTTACATTAAGTAACGATTTAAGCAGGCTTAACTTGTGCCATGAGGTTATCCATCTTGGATTGCTGGTCTGCCTAAGGTTTTCCTTCTAAAGCTTGCTCTTCTATTCAGTTCTACTGCCTATGCATAGCTATCCGTAATGATTTTACAAAACTGAATAGAGATCTTACATGAATCCACTGTTGCTCTCATAACTCCCAGTTTTCTAATTAGTTAGGAAAAAAATACCATACAACTAATCTCCGCTCACCAGTAACCACTCCAGCCACCAGTGATATCTTCTTTGTGTATCCAGTTGCAAGCACAAGCTAAACAAGATGGAGAGAGTTATCAGTGAAGGACAAAATAAGAGCCCCTATACCGTGGAATATGAGTTGCAAAATAAAGCAAGGAAGCCCAAAATATTTAATTTATTTCACTGACGTATTTATAAAAATGCAACAAAAATTCCAGTTCAGTGATCCTTTAAAGCAAAATTGAATACAATAGTTAAAAATTAAAGGCTGCGTCTATTTAGTTTAAACTTTGTTAAAACATTTTGAAGTCAAGTTGTTCATTAGAGCATACAATAAATATGTCACGTCGCTGATCCTTTAACGTGAGAGATTGCTTCAACATGCAATAAAACAAAGAACAAACAGCACAATGTACCCGGGACTGCATGTCCAAACTCAATTATTAAAGTATTCCTTTTATTTTAGCCTGGAACATCTGGGGGGAAAACATCACATACAGCATTGTGGTAGATATAGGCCTCTATTCCATTAGCGCAGGAACGATCAAGATAACCCTTAATTGGATCTCTAAGAGCTTGGATAACCTAAGTGCCGGGCTATTCTGTGTCTCCTGGAAAGGCTGTAAAACTAGACGGTACACTAAACACTACACTACGCACCCTTCCATATCCCGATCTATCTATATAAAACCCTAACCATGGCAGGGATTCATAGCCCCACCACCTTTGACCCACTTGACTCTATGAGCCCGTCAAATGTTCTCTTCAGAACCACTACTTACTATGACCCTGGGGATTCCCCCTTTATAATCACTACCAACTATGACCCAAAGGGGATCCCCCATCTAAAGTATAATCATGGGGGACCTTATAGACCTTCATGCCCAATATACCATACATTATGTATACTTTACCACCACTCTAGAAGAAAATACTACTTCTAAACAAGCTCCTCCTCTGAGGAGCTCCGGCACCAAAGGTTTTTGGAGTGCTCCTTCACCTTAAGTACTAATTTATTAATTAAAATAGATGGAAAATCTGTGAATTCTGATTGTTCAGGAATTAAATGAATCAGATATAAGGCAGGGGTAATTCAAATACTATATTCTGATTGTCTGAAATATAATTAACACATATTTCAGCCAACTGGAATCCTTAAAATTAGTATGTAAGGAGAAGGCGGGCTCCAAAAACTGTTAATCGGAGAAAAAGCTCCTCGGATTAGGAGTTCCATAAGAAGATTTTTTTTAGGCGGAGACCCATTTCCTTTGGCGAATCTCAAATCTTCTTTCAACATGGATGTGGCCGTTTAAACATGGCCGAAGAGTGAGGACATGGGCTTTGATGATTGTCGATGGAGGGGGCCAAAGGATAGGAAATGTATGTTTTTGCTCTCTTACAGGTAAAGTATTATTTTTTAGAATGTTTTATTTTTGTTTGTAGTGTTAGGGACTATGGGGGTCATTACGGATTCCCATGTGCGGTTAGGTTCCATTGTGGTTCAATATGGTGGTAGTAAAGAGGTTAATGTTAGATGCCATGGGGGCCAATGAGAACTTTCATGGTTATAGTTAGTTATACCATGGGGGCCTGTTGAGGACCCCCATGGTATAGGGGTGAATGTTAATGTTCATGTGTTTGCTTGGCATATAGGATCTAGCGAGTAGGAAGGAAAGAGGAAATCAAGCCTAAAAGCCAAAATAATTAAGGAGTTAGCTTCTTGATACTGATTGATTTGACGCATCTAGGCTTCTTGGGTGCATTTTTGTGCCATTACGGGGGTCTGGAAGTTCCCACAGGCTTTGAAAAGATTTGGGACACTTGCAAAGACTTCCAAGTTTATCTCAGCAAGATCGAATACCGGAAGGCATGTGATAGGGGTTTGTAAAATAGTTATGGGACAGGCATTCAGGCTTACGATGTTAAGGATATTTGGAGCACTCGGATGGCATTTCTCAGAGAATAGATTTATGTTTGTGATGTGATCGGTCGGTGGTGAGTTACAGTGAACTTCAGATTTGTATCTGTGGGAGCACTGGAATGGAGGCCATAGTCCCTTTCTAGAGCAGCAAAGGAACATTGAATTTATAAACTAAATTTATGCAGAAACTGAGTTTTTCACTGGTATATAGCTATGAATTAAAATATAAACATGTTTTTCAACTTTCCTTTAAACACATTTATTTCACACCAGTTTTTCTGTGTATCTCCTTGTAACTAAAGTACTTGTGTCCTTGTAATCCACACTGACATGCCTTAAATCAGATTGTGATATATATGTTCAGTTACGGTAATACATATTCAGCGCAGTGCCCAACTATGTTCTCTCACCAGATTATTTCAGTGGCGTTTGCGCCAATTGTAGTTTATATTATTATTACATTCCGACGCGGGCCTAAATTCCACAGCAGTGTAAACTATATCCAACTGGCCATGAATTAAATCACGATTTTGAGATAATTTTTTTTTTGTCTGGAATTTAAGCCTTTTTTTATTGTTTTGCATTTCTTTCGATGCCAGAACATACAATTCATAGGGATTTGCGGAACTTTCTCACTGCCAGAAACACGCACAAGATTCGTAGTAAGAGATGTCTAGGGCTGTGTTTCTTAAAGTGTTCTGTGAAATCATGTGACCAGGAGACTCAAACTTATTAGCCAATAATGCTTATTTTTTACAGGGTCCCAAGGAGGATTGTAAGGGATGGGCAGTATATCTTCAATAAAAATAGTGCAATTTTATTAGTGCAATCTATCTTGTGAAATAGCATTTTCTGTCCCTAATAAGAGGTGTTTCTACCCGCTACAGAGTATAAAGTTGTCTGGAAGTGCATCACTGGTGGTATAGGTGATACAAAGGAGTTTCAGCCCACTATAAACTCAATAGGTAGAAATGCTCTGGTTAGAAAGTAGTGCTAAGTAATCAGGCACAAAATTATATCAACACAATGCTCTTTACCGATGGAGACTTGCAATGTTTAAGTTGTTTCCCTTGTTGGAAGGCAGCTCTTGCTGCAATGCACCTTGGCTCTCCTCTAGGGGGGAGAAGTGCTGTGTAATTTTTTATTTAATGTAATGTAGCTCCCCTTTCCCCTACTATGGACCACCCTTGATCTCATACAACCATTGCCATAAATTGGTCCGTGCCTGTTTAAAAAGGAGCATTTATACTGAAGCTCCAATAGGTGGTAGTTCAACATGTTGGGGGTGTGTATCAGGGAAGAGGGGAGGGAGAGAACAAGGGCTGCAAAGTGACAGCAAAGTACACTGGCGAAGAGTTCTGTGAGGTGGGAGCAATGGATGTGGGTATGGGTGCTATGTGAGGTGAGTGCTGAGGAGGGTTGGATACTGTGCAGGGAGGAATTTTGAGGAGGCCTGGCTGCTATGTAAAGACAGTATATTTATATATATATTTCTGTAGTGTTGGGCCCCCCTACCTTGGCCCCCCTAGGCATCCTCGGCTGCACCATTCCCCCTCACCCCATTGGGGATGCCACCAAAAATAAGATTGCGTGCGTCCTGGAGCTGTGCTGCAGGCAGAGGAGGCCGGAGGGTAGAGAAGGGGAACAGCTATGGGAAAAGAAGCAGCACCATCAGAGACAAACAGCTAAACTGGAAGCTGGCTCTATAATTTTTTTAAGTAATTTTTATAATAACTACTAGTGACTTGCCAGTCAAAAATGACGGGGCAATAAAATGTGAAGCCATGGGAGTGCTGTTTGACACACAATGTAAACCTTTTTGTTCTGTGAGGACCTTCGGCGCTCATGGCGAGCCTTTTGTCTTGTCTATTTTTGCTCCTCTGAGCACCTTCGGCACTCATTATAAAGAGAGATATATATTGATCTATATTTACTTAATCAATAATGAATTCATTTGTTCTTGAATACATTAATATACTTTACCTATTTGTAATTAATATATCCAGCAATCAATAGCCTGAAGAGCTAACAATCTGTTTATATTTTCCGGCACCATACAATGTACAATGAGTGTTGGTGCCCTGATGATAAAGTGTAATGAATGTCCCAACTGTGCATTAGAAATAGGCTGCGTGCGCAAGGGAAATCCGTTGGTGTAGTTGTGTAAATCGCCATTGTAGATTGGTAATGTTGTTAATGTGTTACGTGTCTGGCATGTATTTTCCTTATTTTGTAATAGTGTATTTCGTTCGTTGCTGTGTGAAAGTGCTACGCGCTTGGCAGTATTTTCCGTGGTCCGCGGTCTTGTAGCCTCGGTTTAATTTTTTCAGCACCAATTTTTTTTCTCGCTTAGGCGACTTTCATGTGGTGAAAGTCGTCGAAATTGCATTGAAATCGCGTTGCACCTCACTCCCAGAAGTCCTGGCTGTTCCCCGTGCTGTGGGTGATGTTTGTGTTTTATTTATTTTTATTTTTTGTGTGTTTTTATTGTTTTTTTGTTTTTTGCGCTTCGGCCGTTAACCTCAAATTTTTGCGTTGTTGTATTTTTTTTTCTAAATCCCGCGTCTTGTAAAGCGCCATTGGAAAGCGCTATGCGTTTGGCAGTGTTTTGCATGGCCCGGGGTCGTGTAACCTCGTATTCGTTTTTTTCGGCACACATTTTTGTTTCCGGCAATTTTCATGTGGTGAAAGTCGGCGAAAACGGCTTAAATTCACGTTGCACCTCCCTCCCAGACGTCCTAGCTGTTCCCCTTGGCTGTGGGTGATATTTTTGTTGTATTTATTTGTATTTTCTTTGTGTTTTTTGGATGTGCGCGGTTCGGCCGTTAACCTTGTCTTTTTGGTAGCTTGTATTTTTTTTTTCAAAGTTCTGCGTGTTGTATTTTTTTTGTCTAAGTCCCACATTGTCAAGTGCTTGAAGGCTAATGCGATAAGGCTAATGCGATTGCGCGTTTACTAAGTGTTTTGTGGCTAAGTTTAATTGCCTTAACAGCTTGCCTTGCTATGCGAGGCTCACAGCGACGAGCGCCTTCGGCACTTATCGTCTAAGTGCTATGCGTTAACGGCCTGTGGCGCTCATCGCCTAACTCGTACGCACCACGCAAAGCGTGACGACGTCTCGCAGCTTGACAACTATTTCTTCTATGAATCATTACATAAGAATCTTATAAAGATCGAGGTTTCATTTAAACAACTAGCCCCTCTCGTTATTGCAGTGGTAATACGTTTAATATATTAATCACACTCTATTCGGAGACTATTTTATATCTGTAATGTACGTGACAGGTTTTGAAGCTTTGCCCAACTACCATGGCAGTGCCAGGACTCCCACTCACTGCCGGGACTCAGCCTGTCCATCTCTTCTCTACAAACACCCCAGTTCTTGTCTCCAGTACAATCTTATCCCACCCACCACTCGCATTCCTGCAAAAATTGGCCACTAAGTGCTTGTAATTTAAGAATGTGAGTAGCCTTAATAACTAAGTGCATTTTTGTCCAAATAACATGCTGGGCTTAGACCTGTTAGAAAAGCAATTGGCACAAAGAGCACGGTCTGCAATTCAATGAACCCGAAGAGCAGGACGGGGATGTTTTATTTTGCATAATATTATGTGTAACAAAAAGTAACTAAACGTGCAAGGTTTGAGCAATAACTATCCTATATCATGGGAAAGAGAGATTCTGTCTTGAAGAGCTTGCAATCAAATGAGTAAATGTAATGTCTCACTCAAGAAGAAACTAGCACCCCGCTGCAGTATCTTTGCCACAAAAACTTTATGGATTAGCACATCCAGACACAAGATCTGCTTGGCGTGCTGGCGTCCATAGCGTCACGGAGAATTGGATGCGACTGACCAACTTAACAACAACAATATGTTAATTATATTAACAATTCTGTTTTTTGTTTCTATTACAATGCAAATTATTTGTGTATGGGATATAATTATGCATTTGACTAATATACAGTTATTTAGTTATCATTATGGGAGTAGGCGCAGGGCCGCAAATCCAACGTTCAACGATTGAGTTACGGGTTTGCGTCTCAAGCTCGTAACTCGCAGACCCTTCTAATTTAGTAGCACCGTAACTAATACGGGGCTTGAACTTATTGTGATTGCAAGTTACTCCCTAGGGTCTGAGCATGCTCAGTCTTTTCAGTTTTATATGGCGTTAAGTTGAAAACAATACAGCCAAAGCCCCAGGGAGTAATTAGCAATTATTGCTAATAATTGCGCCACTTGTGTTATTGCTGGTCTCTTTTTTTTTGGTTGCCTCGGTTGAACCGTAGTTAGATTTAACATTCAACAGCAAAGAAATATTTCATGACGATTAAAAAAAAAAAAAAAAATACGTTCACCAGATAATTAATTAATGTTAAAAAGTAATGCAAAAGAAAAACAACTATTTTGGGCAAATGTCCAATCTGTGTGACATTGGATGGTCTCACCCCAATCACTCTAACACATATTTCTTCCCGTTTTTGGCAGGCGCTCTCGTTCTTTCTGTATTCCCACAGTTAAGCCGTCATTCTGTTGCATGTGTCCAGTGGAACCTCGGCCCGGTCCTGGCAGCGGGTGCTGTTGGGGAAGCCTGCACACTGACCGCTTGCTCCGTGTCTGGCCACAGCTCTGTGTGACCATCCCACCTCGCAGAGAGCAAAGTGAAATAATTCTATTGACCTGGAAGTCCCACTGCCTCATATAAAACTGTCCTCGACCTCTCACGTAGAGCAGACAGACAGGTGACACCACCAGCCCCGCTACTCATCACAATGTCCCTGTTACACCATTACTGCTAATATCCCTGATGACAGGTTGATGGCCTCGTCTATTTGTACAGTTATAGGTTATGTTGATTACAGGTGCACAGATCTTCCTACCGAGGGAGACCCTAGCCCCATATTTAACACAGTAAAAGTGTCCCTACAGTTTGGAAAAAACTTCACATGTTTGTGAAATATGTAACAAACTAACAACAACGTTGTGTAAGCCAGATGCTGGCTCCTGAGTGATTGCGTCTTGGAGGGCTAAGGGAGCAATGCAATCGAGGCAAGCTGTAAAACTCTTGTGATTCTCCATATTGCATCTTCTAAAGCAAGCACAGCACTGTCAGCGACATCATGTTGGCCCCCACTGTCATCTGATGCTTGCAGTGGACCAATAGAAGGCTGATGTGTTTGCATTAAGAGATGCAATATGGAGCCTGCCCCCTCCCATCACACAAACTGGCACACTCTGATGGATGGGAGAATGGAGTCCAATATGGCAGCCCCTACATGGGAGAACGGAGAGAGTCCAATATGGCAACCCCTAGATAGGAGAATGGAGAGTGTCCATTTTGGCAGCCCTTAGATGGGAGAATGGAGAGAGTCCAGTATGGCAGCCCCTAGATGGGAGAATGGAGAGAGTCCAATATGGCAGCCCCTATATGGGAGAATAGAGAGAGTCCAATATGACAGTCACTAGGTGGGAGAATGGAGAGAGTCCATTATGGCAGTCTTCAGATGTGAGAATGGAGAGAGTCCACAATGGCAGCCCTTATATGGGAGAATAGAGAGAGTCAATTATGGCAGCCCTTAGATGGGAGAATGGAGAGAGTCCAGTATGGCAGCCCCTAGATGGGAGAATAGAGAGAGTCCAATATGACAGTCACTAGGTGGGAGAATGGAGAGAGTCCATTATGGCAGTCTTCAGATGTGAGAATGGAGAGAGTCCACAATGGCAGCCCTTATATGGGAGAATAGAGAGAGTCAATTATGGCAGTCTTTAGATGGGAGAATGGATAGAGTCCAGTATGGCAGCCCTTAGATGATAGAATGGAGAGAGTCCAATATGGCAGCCCCTACATGGGAGAATAGAGAGAGTCCAATATGACAGTCACTAGATGGGAGAATAGAGAGAGTCCATTATGGCAGCCCTTAGATGATAGAATGGTGAGAGTCTAATATGGCAGCTCCATTATGGCAGTCCTTAGATGAGAGAATGGAGAGAGTCCAATATTACTGTCACTAGATGGGAGAATAGAGAGAGTCCATAATGGCAGCCTCTAGATGAGACCATAGGGAATTTAAAATAACATAGATGTAATTCATAGCTCATATAATTTGGCTAAAAAGATTTAATTATTCTAGATGCATAATGTAATCTAAAAAGACACTGTCTGGTGTTTCTCTAATACTAAATGTTATATTTATCTTTTTATTTATTTTTATTTATTTATTTGTTTACATTATTTATTAATGATAATAATTTGCATTTGCTATTATTTTGCCACCCTTTCTACCTCTGAACCGGTTGCCCTGTATGCTGGTGGCTCTCTTTATTACCCACAGATGCCTCCATGGTTAATCTCACAGACCTTGGGCAGTTTAGTTAATTTACAAGTGAGGACCTTTATCATCCCTCCCTGACATTGAGAGCTCAGATTACCACTTAATTACTCATTCAGCAATCAGGCTGCTGGAGATAGATGTGTTTCTGGGCTCAGCCAGAGCAGCTGTGAACTGTTTATTTACTTATCCGCTATCCAGGAATGGCTGTAATTTAAAGGTTGCTAACAGCGCTCCTTTGCTTAAACACTTCCATATTGGACCAGCTTGGACGTGCTTATTTAACAGGTGCTCCAGCAGAGAACCAATCACGGAAGTGGATTAACCCCTCTCTGTGTGCGCACCTGCAACATAGTCACCTTACCCAGGTAAACAGTTAACTAGACAAGCAAAACTGCAAGTTGTGATTGTGTAACAAGTCTTTAAAAGGTCTTTCCTGTTATATGCCCATCACCGGCACACCAACTGCTGCTGCTGCTGCATGCCCCACTCTTTTAATGTGTAGAGCTTGCTATCCAGCACTACATTAAACCCTAACCACTAATCCTAACCCCTAACCTTAACCTATAACCCTAAACCCTTATCCTTAACCCTAATCCTAACCCCTAACCCTATCCATAAACCATAGCCTCTAACCCTCACTACTAACCTTAACCCCTGATGCTAAACCCTAACTTAAGAATAAATTCAACAAAGTCTGCGGTGTATGGTGGCGCTCCACCTGCTGGCCGACGCGTGCCACTGTTCTGGCAGGCAGATAACAGGAAAAGTCTGACTTCTGCAATTCTCCAACAGTATCAACCACTGATTATTAATAAAACTCTTATTCAAATTTATAACAAGATTAAAAAAACAGTAATCTCTTGAAAACTGTTTCTACATTGAATCAAAATGTATCTCTTCTATACTTTTTAAGACATTTTAGTGAAATATCTGAAATATTTTAGGCTCACTTGATTTATTTTTCGACTCATATTGCTCAGTATAGGGGCTTCCATTTCCCCGTCACATTCTCCCTCCCTGACATTCTCCTCAATCTTGTGTAGCTGGTGCTTGCAACAGACTATGCAAAGATGATGTCAATATTGGGGTGGAGCCAAAGACTCACTTACAACATGACAGGGAGAGTGTATCTTCAGTCATCAGTGTGAGCCACCCCAAAGGAGCACAAATAAAGTGTAATACATATTATTG